>PVIC010002707.1:0-17950 GCA_004025085.1 Thryonomys swinderianus | reverse complement strand
CGGGAGGCAGGCGCCGGAACCACTGAGCTAACCCTCCGGCCCTGGAAAGTTTCTTTTGTACTTTTGTGGCTGGATAGGATGTAAAGACAGAAAAATGCCAGGGCCATAGGGGAAGTGCAGCAGAAACTATCCCGGGAATGTCCACTTTGAGGTGTTCTACTTGATTAAATTGATAGAGGATTATGAAAAATGAAGAAGCAATGAATGACACGATCAATGTTGTGAAAGGGTCATTGTGACTCGGGAGAAAGATACATCTTTAGAATCAGGTAAATCAGATACAGTTCAATTTGTATAAGCAACTCTTTTCAAATTAGGGCCACTATCATTCCATTAAAGACTTACAGTAAGAATTAAAACTGAAATATTAGAAAGAGTACAGCGTAAGACTTAGCATCCAAGAGATAACTCAAATACAAATAATAACCATAACTGACATTAGCCGAATGCTTTTGGGATGCTAAGTGATCCTTTTTTTTTTTTTTAATGTAGCTACATCCTATTATCTCGTGTACAATTAAGAAAGCCCAGATGCAAAATGTTGAACAAACTACTCAAAACGACATTCCACTTGGGACTGGGGCAGGGCTCAGAGGCCGGTGTTTGACTCTGGATCTATCCTAACAGGAGAAACTATGGTTTTAAGTTGTAGGACTTACCATCCAATAGAAAGTGTCCTATCAGCCTCAAGTGTTGTGATTGTGAGTTGACCTGGTGATGGACCAAGCTCGAAATGTGAAACAGGAGCAATGACAAGCGCACACTTGTGCCTGAGTGGTTCTGCAGTGTGAGGGCCTTGGTGTCAGCAAGGGCGCTTGGTAGCACAGATCGCTTGGCCCGATCCTCGGTCTCTCATTTAACAGGTCTGAAACGATGCCGAAAACCCTGCACATCCAGCGTGTTTCTAAGCAATGCCTGTGAAACTTGTCCAGAGATCACCCTGGTGAACCAACCATGGTTCTAGGTTATGGGGACCCGTCAAGGTGTGGGTGTAGTTGACCCACACTTTCACATGACGAATGACTCAGAGTCAGGAAAGGCTGCTGTATCTGTCCAGATGAGAGGTCTTGAGGCATCAATCTTGCGTATGCTAGAGGGTCTACACAAAGAGAAATAGAGGGCAAAAGAATCAAAACATGGTGCTATTATCTGAACCTTTGTGCCTCCTCACATCCTGACTTTTTGTGTTGATACCTTTTCCCTATTGTAGTGGGATTAGGAGCTGGGATCATGGAGGGGTAACAAAATCGTAAAGCTGGGGACCTCATGGGTCAGATTAGTGCCCTTATGGAGATAATTCAGATGACTTCCTTAGCTCTCCCACCGGATAAAGGTGATCCAGGAAATGAGCCCTCACCAGGTCCCAAATTTACAGGGACCTTGATCTTGATGTTCCCCTCCCAGAACAGTAAGTGATCAATTTCTGTTGTTTATAAGCTACTCCATCTATGGTATTTTGTTATAGTATCCCAAAGAGACTAAGCTAAACGGAAGCCAATCAAGAAGATGAGAAATTGAAAGGGGGGAACAATGGAATAAAGTTTGAGTCTATATCTTGGCAGACAGATAAATAGAGATTGTTTGGTCAGTGAACGTGGAAGATAAAGGGAGAAGAGGAAGAATTTATTCAGGTTCCCTTAACCATAACTGTTTTAAGAGCAATTATTAAGTTTTTTTCAATTTGTAGCTGCACAATGAGTTTTGTACTTTTGTTCGACATAATCTCTCAATCAACATTTTCCAATTTACTTTGGAAATAAATCAGAATGTTGAAAAATTTTTCTCTTCCTTAAACGTTTGTGACTTTATCCCAGTCTTTCCACCTCCATCATGGAATGTAGGGTTCAGTGAGAGTTCGTGGCAGCCTTTGTGTTGTGTCGTTGTCTTCCTCTGAGAACTCTTGGGTGATGAAAAGGAGGAACTTGTGGTAATCAGAAGATTCAGGCAAAGATCTCGGCCGATTTGTACTCTACACGGAGACTTTCATCTTGTACTCCGTTAGATGCTGGGGCCTTTTCATTGTTCCATCTTTAGCTTTCTTATCCAAAGAGCAGGAATGAGAATGTTTGAAATTCCATGAAAAATGTTTGAAAACCAACAATCCTACACAAGTTCAAGCCATTATTATCAGCTACTATTTTAACTTTTTTTTTCTTTTTTCTTTTTAGTTTTTTGGAGATAGGGTCTCACTTTGTAGTTCAGGCTGGCCCTGAGCTCACTGTGTAGCCCAGGCGAGCCTCGAACTCACAGCCATCTTGCTGCCTCTGCCTCCCGAGTGCTGGGATTACAGGCGTGAGCCACCATACCCGGCATTGTGGTTTGTGGTAACAGGGATCAAACTCGGGACATTGCGCTTGCGAGGCAGATGCCAAACCACTGAGCTAAATCCCAGCCAGCTACTTTTTATTTCAATTATTAATTAATTTTAGAGCAGGTAACTAAAAGAAAGCAAGAGTTCACGGTTTTGGGTGTGTGGGTTACGTCACTTGGAGTCATCAGAAAGGCACTTAGTCATGGGGATGTCCTTAGGGAGGCGGAAGCAAGAGGATCACAATCTCATTCCCACCTGGACAATTTAGTGACAGTCTGTGTCAAAATTACAATCAATCAATCAATCGAGTATGTCGCTCAGTAGTCGTGTGCTCCTGGGTTCAATCCTTCAGTTTTCAGTACCACAAAGTGAAATGAAAATGTACTTTCTTCTTTGCTGCCTTCTCCCTGAAGTAAGGGAAATATTTTAATTTTTCTTGTCTTAAACAGGTTCACCCTGAACAATGAAGAAAGCAACAGATGGGATCATTCCAAAACTGTCAATTCTAGTAAACATGAAAAAGAATCAGTCTATCCTTTCACCCTTTTAAATCTATTTTTAAAATTGTTTATGGCAGAATAATACTCCATTTTATAAAAACCACATCTTCTTTATCCACTTTCCAGTTGATGGGCATTTAAAATTGATTTTATTGGTGCATTTTATATACACATCATGATCACAATCAACATTGATAATTTGTACTAGTACATGACATGACTTAATCCTCATTTTTCTCTTTCCCCTGCTAGTCCTGCAATCCCCAGCCCCTAGGTATGTGATCTTTGTTTACTTTTTTAACCATTGAATTTTTTATTTCCCTTATTTTATCAGTGTTTGACTTGCTGTATGAACTTATGTCTGAATTCTTTAGTCTGAAAGGAAAAAGTCTTATTAGAGAAAGGTTGTTTAAGTTGGGGATGAAAAATCACAATTACATATTTTATATGTCTCCCCATCTTATTATTAAATATACTCAACCATCAAATTATTTATCCTACTAATGTAATAGAAAATAATACAAGTACAACTTTACTAATTTTTAATGAATACATGTAGAGAATTACTAAAGTTATCTCAACAATTTTACTTGCAGATATATAAATATATATACATATATACGTATATATATACATATATATGTGTGTATATATACATATATATAAATCAGGAGTAAAGTAACACACATAATCATCATAAGAAACATCATTTCCCATCTAACACTATTAAACATCCTTATTGAAAGCTCTATTTGGCTTTCACATTAAATTATCACTTGCTCCACCACATGCACATTTTTATGAGTACATATTCCCAGAAATATATGTCTTCTCTGTAAGAATACACACATGTATGCCCACCCTGTACATTAGCATTGAATGTCTTCATTAAAATTCACACGTAGCGGATACCTGCAGTTACCACTACTCTTCATCACTCTTGGTTTTGGTGGGTGAAATCAGACACCTACGTACAGTTCAGATGGGAGCTGGGCCTGAGAGTGGCTGTGCATTCGGTGAAGAACACGTGATACGCTTGGCTTCTGGTCTTCTGGGATTACCCAACCAACTCCTCAGGCAGAGGGCGCCTGGGCCATTTGGTAGCTGGAAATCTAGTCATTAAAAATGTTAGAATTGTAGCTACTCAAAGTTTCTTTACAAAAAACTGCTTCACAGAGTCTACTCCAAGGGAGATGATCTTGCTTCTCCTGTCTAATTTTTTTGTTTTATTTGCTGGTTTCATGAACACGGCTGTCTTTGTCTCACCTCCTCCGAGTGTGAGGTCATCCGCTTAACGGTCAGCCCAGGTGACGGTGCTGAGCAAAGTTTGAAGGGAGTAATGAGTGCTGAACTTTGTTCATATCAAAGTAGCAAAAACCCAGCTAGCAATTAATCCCAGGAAAATGCCCCGATGGTTGTTATTAATTTTTTTAAAAAGACAGAAAAAATGTATATGCTTCTCATGATTTGTTTATGGATGCAAAGCTCACATTCATTCTGATTAGTGGTAATAATGATGTCCTCTGCGGTGCTTTTGTGACACAGGTTTTGTGCCCTTCAGGTTCCTTTATGCAGAACAAGAGCAAGAGGAAGTACACTGGTTTGCTCTGACTTCCCATGGGGTCCACTGGCAAGGGGATTTTTCACATCTTTGTGAGTAGCACGAGATCTCGAGAATGGAATGTCTGAGGAATGACCGCCCTGTCCCTCGGCCAATCAGATTTCCTGCATAATTACTCAACATTCCATTTGCCTTATTACATTGTGTATCACTTTAATTTCCTCCAGGTAATCACATGATGGATCTCTCTGGCGCACACGAGGCCTTGTTTTCCTCCTCTGCAGCAGTCATAAACAAAGAACACGTAGTTCAAGAGGAGAAAACAAAAACGGAAAAGTCAAAACATTAAACAACCGTAATTTGTTTGAACATATTTTATGCTCCTCATCATCTCTAGTGGTTTCCTGTTGGGAGATGATGCCTTTTGTTTCCAAAAGTTACACACTGGAGATAAAAAGGGAGGCATTTTTACAGTGGGGTCACATTCCAAACATATTATCATATGTCTATTTCTTATGTGTGACTTTTACCAGAAGAAAGACTGACTTTGTGTGTATTTATATTTTAAGGACCATGTGATGGCCTGGCCATCCTGAAATTCTCTGCAAAGAATTCGCTACTTACCAGAATGCTGTGAAATCTCCTGTCAATGGGCCAGTCATTTTGTCTATAGCATGCAAATTAAACTTTTGACGTATGATTTCCTCATGAGTTTGTCTCTTGAGCTTAATGTGTGACTGACTGCTTTAGGATTTGTTAAAGGATCATTGTTTTATTTGGAACACAGAGGGTTTCTTCATATTGCAGAAAATAGACAACTGTTCAACTACGAGAAAAATCATCCTCCAAAGCAAGGACCACAGACTGAGCTCCTACTGGGAAATTATAATAGCAGTCGCAGCTCACAGTGATGAGTACTTATGATACGCCAGACACTAGCCTAAGCAGCATGCATTTATTAATTAGTGCTTGGAAAACAAATTTGATTTTTTTCTTAGCTGACCTACAAACTTTGATTTCAATTGCACTTTTTATCAAGAATTAATGAGCCTCAGTTTTCTTTACCTCACATTTCCTACAGAATTTAAATATTTAACTATTATGGGGCAGTTATGGGGTGCAGAGTTTCTCTTTTTTTGTTATAAAATAATGGTGTTTTATTAGAAATACAACTCTTTCTAAATATAGGATAGATTTGAAGAAAGAAACAACTGCCCACAACTCATGTTGAGCACATAATTGGGGATGGCAGAGTTGGATTTCTGCCCTTGTTGTGTTACTTTGTATAATGCTGACCACATTATTAACCTCATTCAGCCTGTGTTTCTGATCAGGAAAATGAACAAAATAACACCCCCTTCTGAACATTGATCTGAGATATAAGTCAGCTTTAAAAGTGTTGAAAGTGTGAACAAAGAGACCAGAGTAGGTGCTCAAAAGCCATACATTCTCTGTTACTGCTGAAGTACAAACCTGAAGCCTGGAGTCCCTCTCCTTCTGTTTTCTCTGTATGGGTATTTCTTTATATTCAGTGACGTATGACTTGGAATCTAATATTTTCCTCATTTCTATTAAGTGGGTTTTCTTTGGTATTTATAAAGTCTTTATAGCCATAGGTTTTTCAAAGTTCCAATAAACCAAATTACGTGTATTTTGTTTCAAGATAAGATTATACGTGTTAGAGTCTTTTCTGAGCTTTGGAATATTGTATAGAAAATTCCTTTCTGCCCCACATCCTGACTTTTTAGAGGTGCCTAGCAGGCAGTTTGGAGTGACTAACTGACATAGTGTGAGCACATTTATTTTTATGAGTGTTGAGGTATATTGAAAGGGTTCTATTTCTTTTAATTAACTTTAGATGAAATAAATTAATATATCAAGTTCAATGCGTTATTACTGAATTGATTTGCAAAAACAATAGAAAGGGGAGAGTCTGTTGACTCTGACTCCAGAACAGCCAAGAAAACACTGATAAATGAGATTACATCAAACTAGAAAGCTTCTGTAAAGCAATAGAAGTAACGCTAATATGGCAACCTACTGAATAGGAGAAAATATCTAAGGCGTTTACCTCAGATGACTCCATAGCAATGACAACAGAAGCATGTGGCATAATGTCTGAAAAAAAATGATTCTTAGAATATATGAACAACCAGCCAGCATATGAAAACATGCTCAATATCACTCCTCATCAAGGAAAAATGTAAATCAAAACTACAATGAGATAGCATGTCACATCAGGATGATTACTGTCAAAAGGATAAAAATAATACAGGCTGTCAGGATGCAGAAAAAGAACTCCCAGATGCTAGTGCTGGGAACATAAACTAGTGCATCTATCATGGAAATGACTATCATAGAAGATCTTCAAAAAGGGGACATAGAAATATGAAGTGATCCAGCAATATACCTGAAGAAATTAAAATCAGTGTTGAACAGAGATCTGTATTTGCATTGCCACACTATTTGCCAAAGTCAAAATATGGACGTGAACTAACAGTTGATCAATAGCTGAAAATGGTTTTATGCACAATGGAGTATTATTTAGCCACTAAAAAGATGAAATTCAGTCATTGGTAGCAATATATTTGAAACTGGAGCACATTATGTGAAATAAAACAAATGGGCAGAGAAAGACGAATGTAGTGTGTTCTTATGTACATGTGGAAGCTGAAGAGATGATCTTACCAAGTAAACACTGTAATGATGTGTACTGGGGGGAAGAAGGATAGTAACTGGACACAGGGAAGACATTCCATAGGAGGAATAATTTCTTTTTTTTTTTTTTTTGAGACAGGGTCTCGCTTTGTAGTTCAGGCTGGCCCTGAGCTCACTATGTAGCCCAGGCAAGCTTCGAACTCAGCAATCCTCCTGTCTCTGCCTCCCGAGTGCTGGGATGACAGGCGTGAGCCACCACGCCCGGCTAGGAGGAATAATTTCTAATGTTTGATCGCATTGTATGATAGTAACAGTGGAAAAAATTAATTAAATATTTCAAAATAACTAGTGGAGGGAACTTCTGATGTTCTCATATCAAAGAAACAAAGATGTCTGGTATGATGGCTATGCCACTCAGCCCGGGTGATCATTGTGCTCTGTATGCATGTATCAAAGTCTCATACTCTAGCTATAAATATATGCAACTATGATATGCTAATTAAAATATATTTTAAAGGAAATGCATACATCTCAAGTCAGCATATCTGGAGTGGAGCCTTGGTTTGCTGCTTCTTGGCTGATGGGGTTTGGGAAAAATACTTACGGCTTCTGAGTATCCACTTCTTTATGCTCCGAGGGAAGTTGCATATTTACCCACATCTTAAGGGTGTTGTAAGAATTAAGCAAATTAATTCTACAAAGCTCTTGACTCTTATTAGTCCTTGACAGTCTTCCCTATACACTGAGGACATAATGATGTAGAAAGGCTTTCAGTTATATATGTCTAAAATATATAAACTTACATATGTGCATAAAGAGGGCACAGAAGAACAGGTGACATCACTGTTCAGAGTAAAGAATATGTGTTTTCTCATGCTAGAAAATGAAGAGGCCTCACCCATGGCGAAAATAACAGTATTAAATGAAATTTTCTGTGCATTGAACTAAAGAATATTGCTCCAGCAAAGTATGGCAGAGCATTCTCAAATAACCTTTCAAAATTATACATTTGTTCAAAAATTATATTTAATAGGCAACATAAAACAAAAATGTTCCTGGTAGCTCACTCATCTTTATTCATTGTATATTTCTGTTGCTGACTGGACTGTCCACTGTTTCCCAAAAAGGCTTCATAGACCGGAAATGTAATGGCGGCCCCTGAATAAGAGCCAAGTTTTCATTGTAGTATCAGTTCCTCGTGAAAGTTAAGTCTCTCCTTTGCTCCATCTGTCTCATAGACACCCGTTATTTTAAATGAAACAGTGCTCTGTTTGTATGATTAATGAGCCTGCAGCTCTGAATTCGAAGGAAGAAGTGTGTTTCATGTTTATCCAGGGGACGAACGTGCTGTGAGCTTACATGAGAGGCACTGTGAGCTGGCGATGCCCTGGCGATGCGTAGGACATCGGAGGGGGGGACTCTTTCCGGGTTAGTGGGCAGAAGGCAGAAGGTTCAGTCCTTACTACACTGTGTGGCTCTGTCTTACCCACGGAGAACTCTTGCTTGTCTTCTGTGCACGAAAGTCTAGTTGTCTGAACTTAAATCCTAACTCGGGTAATGTGAACACAATGTTGTTGTTGCTATGGTTGCTTTTGCTCCATTTTACTCTGCGTTGAATTTTCTAGGAATACATTTGGCAAATGCATTGTCAAAGGAGATCACGTTGTTTCATTGGAGAATCACCAAGATTTGTTTACTGTTGTAGAAAGCGACCTATCTCCAACCAGCGGGTGTGAAACAATTCAGTCCCAGGCATGGTCCGTCTGCATGACTGCGCAGAGAAAGGTGTCATCAGGTTTTTTTTTAATTCTTTATTGGTACAATTTATATACATCTCACAATCACACATAACATCGGGGAATTTGTACCAATATACGACACAAGTTAATTCTCGTTTTTACCCATATCCCTACCCACCACACCTCCCCATCCCCTGTATACATGCTCTTTTATTTTCTTTCAGAATCATATTTTTTATTTGCAACTCTCTGACTTCCTTCACATGACTGCTAGAATTACTCTGCCTGGACATTTATATGACAAATGACACGAGATTTTATGGTCGAATATTTCCTTTTTATTGTTTTTTATTACTCTTAAAGTTTTGCACTAACTTTTGCGGTACATTTTTGTTATCTATGAATCTCATGTTAGGATGCCAAAGTAGAAACTATACCACACTCAGTATGGGGCAGAGTGTGGGGTCAGGAGAGGCTGAGATCTGCTGGCACCGTGGTCTAGAACGCAGATGCCAGAGTGAGCGGTGTTCCTGGGTTTGGATCCACTTCTGCTGTTTGGTAACTTCAAGTCTTTTAGCAAATCAGCTACAATGGCCTCACCTATAAAATAAGATTTAGACACATCTTAGGTGCCTTAGGCTGTTGAGAAGATTATTGAGTTCACACATATAAGGCAAGATGTATTCTATTTGTTCAGTAAATCATAGTTAATCGTAAGTGCCTCAAATGAGGAACAGCTCCTCAGCAATTTCTTTTGTGCAAACCGTTGGACCAAATCCCAACATTCTGCCATCTTGGTGGACAAGGGCCATTGTCTGGCATGTTCAAGACTTTGAGGAAAACAACTGCTGTGGGTGCAGTTTTGGAAACTGGTTGGACAGTGGTGTAGAGTACATGTGAAAGGGCACTTAGGAAGGGGCAGCCCAGGTGCCACGCAGTGGCCGCCTAGGCCATGATGAGGGGTGTGGCCGCATGGGGAGGAACAGGTGCTTTGGAAAGACACTGCATATAGGAAGTAAGAGTGCGAGGGGTCTACCGTGGGTCGCTGTGGCCTGGACTGTACGGTAGATGGGATGTCAAGTTCAACTCCAAATTTTAACTTGGGACATCTGGCTGGACAAGGAACACTGGAAATGGATTAAGCACAAATAAAAAGACCTATAATTAACCAGCAATGATATATGTATCTCACAAGAAAACAGGAATAATAGTAGAAACATCCTCGTAGGACCGTGTGAGGAAAAAATAAGATGGAAAATATGAAGTTGTTATCATAGCATTTAACAAAACAGGCATTCATTGAATAATGTATATTAATATAAAATCAAGAATAAAATAGATGCAATTCACAAGTAAGTAAAAATAATTTCAAGGTATTAGAATTTATCTAATTCATTGCTTTCCTACCAATGCTTCTGTTTTCCTCCAAAAAGAATATCATGAACATCCTCTGTTATGATGAATTTAGACACACAGAAGGATGGCTTTTCCTTACAACTGATTCATTTGCTAATTGCTCATACATCTATCTGCTCAACAGTTTAAGAGAATAGATCGCTTTTAATCTATACTTTTCCAGAAGTTTTTTTTTCTCTTTTGAATTATTTTAAACAGCATATTTGTTTGAAAACATCATTCAGCCATCAACAGGTCTTCAGAAATTTCCTCAGTAACTCCTGATGTAGAGTACTACAGTTAGTACAGGGGTTTGATTAAAGACACAGGAATAAATGCTTCCATATTTCAAATTACTTTCATTCTTTTTTATATGGAGTCATTTGTCCTCCTGTAATACTGGTTATCTTTTTCTTTAAAATTTGCTTATAACTATCCATCCATGCATAAATTATTTCACTAAAGAATCAAGAGGAAGAAGAAATAACAATGGCCACAGTAGGGTGGGAGGCTTCACGGAGTAAGTAGGCTTGGTTCACACCTTGAAAAACATTAAGACTCAGAGAAAACTGAGTAGACATTGAGCTTAATAAACAGGGCAAGCAAGCATAATGGTCCCCTGAGGAGTCTTTGTTATGGAGACTGTGTGTTCTATCATTATAATTTTAAAAATCTTTGGAAGTGACTCCAATTGATAGCCAAGTTTGAGAACAGTGTTCTAGAGCAATTCTCATCAAACTTTAACTGTAAATTCCAGGAACTTGGGAATATTAAAATGCACATTCAGATGCAAAAGAACCGAGTTAAGGATTCAGATTCCATATGTCTAACAATAAAACAAAATTAGCAATAATAAAATGATAAGGCCAGGAAGTTAGAGAGAAGTGAGACAAAAGAGGACTTTGTCTACTGTTCTAGAAAATTTGGGAATTTGTGTTTGATTACTTTGGCAATGAGGAGCTATGGAAGGGAATATAGCAAACAAATAAAATTGTTGCACTTGGGTTTTTGTAAGACCAGACTGGTGACAGAATAATTAAGTAAATTTGTGTCTTGGGTCTGGAAAACTGTCAGAAGATATTCTGAAATATAGGAGAGAATAAAAAATGGCATTTATGAAAACTGCATCCCTGACTGGATAAAAGGTTAGAGGAGGAGTTTCTGGCATGGTCCGGACGTTGGCTGAGTTCTGCTGCCTTCACATTTTTCAATATGTGAGGACACCTTTGGGGCTGAAGCAGTATGTGATGACACAGAAATAAAATTTTAGACACGTTAGGGCCGGAGGGTTAGCTCAGCGCTTCTGGTGCCTGCCTCGCAAGCGCAAGGTCCTGAGTTCGATCCCCGGTAACCACATACAATGTTGGGCGTGGAGACTCATGCCCACCAGCCATCAATACCACAGTGCCGGGCATGGTGGCTCACGCCTGTCATCCCAGCACTCGGGAGACAGAGACAGGAGGACTGCTGAGTTCAAGGCTTGCCTGGGCTACATAGTGAGCTCAGAGCCAGCCTGAACTACAAAGCCAGACCCTGTCTCAAAAAAAAAAAAAAATTAGACACGTTAGGATTGAGACCCTGTGGGCCAGTGAGGAGTAGGTGTCCAATAGACAATTGGTGAAATTGATGTTGGGTTCTGGAAGAAGATGTGAGTTGGAGGGATATATTCAGAGACAGCAAGTGTAAGGAGAGTTAAGTCCAGTGTGCAAGAGGTACTGCCCACTGATGTTACAAAAGGTCAAGGTCGGAGGAGCTTAAAAGTTCTTTGGAGGTCAACACGGCCAGAGCTCAGTGACATGTGAGGCAGAGGAGCGAGGAGCCTGGGTTGAAGGGAAGTGAAGAGTTTCTGCCTCCAGGGTCCATATTGATCGGCTTGTAGGGTAATTATCAGGTTGCAAGTCTGACTACCAGCTATATTGTCCTGAGCATCTGGGACTCCCTTCCCAGATGGAGGCTTTGAGGAATGGCTCTCACCGCTCTGACCACCGTGCAGTGCAAATTAAGGCGCTGACACTGACCACCCAGTCCACGTCCACGGGGAAAGAGAGGAGGAGACCGTGGGTGGGGGGTCCTTCCCAGGCCCAGTGGCTAGGTGTTCTTTCTTTTTTTGGCTTGTTACAACTTTGAAACACCCCGTTGACCCTCCAGCTCATAATAGCCTTCTTGTGGGAAGACAGTAGAGCCAAATTTTAGCAGTGTCTCCCTCGATAAGCTTTGTTTTCATAGCTGTAGTTTTTGATTTCCTTTTATGTAGCACGTCTTCCTCCAGTGTGGACTTGTGTGCTGGGATTGAAGGATCCAGGGCAAAGCTTTCCTGCCTGACTGCATGTAATCAGAAACATTTCCATTTTGTTCTGATCGTGTGAGACAAATCCTAAAATTACCATGCGGGTTTAAATGCTCAGTGTCATGTGAGAATTATGCCTCCCGATTGGTAATTATACTAGGCACACTGTGATTTCAGGATTTCTTCTTTCTTTTAATTTTCGCCTCCCATTATGAATCTCATTTGTAGTTTTCAGGGCATTGTCTAGGAGTGTGTAAGCCATTTCATTTAGCTGTGGCAAAGGCAGGGCAAAGTTGCTTGGGTTTTCTCACTAAATTCAAGTGGAGAAGTGAGTGCCAGGCCACTGTGAAAAAAGGGTCATGCTTCTTTAAAGAAAACTGCAAGGGAAACCCTAACCTCCCCTAATTTACATATGGTGACATTTTGCAGAAATATTGAAACATTAGCAGTGACATAATGAAATTCTGCCTATCAGCCATGGAAGGAATAATGTTCCTGTTACGGTAACCTGTCCACAGTTTGTTATCAAGCAAATATTCTTGCCAGCAACATACATTTAGTAAGGCATGATAAGGAGAGATTTTTTTCCCCCTTTCTATTTTCTCTCTTGGACTATCCATCTTCCCCTACAGATTTACTGCGCGATCACTCCCTTTACATGCTAATTATGTGCAGCTCTGGCAAATTTGTTAGTGGTGACACTTCTGGGACCCGGTGGGACCGCAACTCATTATGTGGCAATGTCCAGATATATCAGATATTATTAGCTGTCATTAATCTGCTGTGGAAACACTGAGTGCTAAGTCAGGGAGAGAGGAGAAGGGGGTGTGCGAATGAAATCGGGAGACAGCCTGAACCCCAAAAGGTCAGGAGGGAGATTAGCCAACAAGGAGAAAACAACCGGCGATGGGCGACAGTCACTCCTTTCGCTAACAAGGTGCACCAGGAAGAGGAGGCCAAGAAGCGTCACTTAGTCATTTGTTATTTTAGTACCCCTTGTGGCCATTTCAGCAGCACTAACCTTTCCCTGTAATTATGTACAATCACACACATTATCTTTTATTTCGTCTTAGACCCAAAGAAACAGCAGAGGTAGGCGTGTGATCCTGGAACATATTTCATTTTCAATTCTCTATAATAATGCTAGGATGATAAATCCTGAAACTTAGAGCTTGTTGTGCATAGTGCTCCAGTTGGCACGTTCTTGGAGCTCATTGCTTAGCTTAAGCTCCTTCTTGCACGCAGGCTGTCTAATCCGCGTTTGCTCCCGAGTCGTTCTCATCTCTGCGCGTCCAGATTCCAGGTGATGTTTAAGGTCCGGCTTAAAGGAAAGCTACCTGGAGACATGCGCCCCTCTAAGCACACACATGCTCAGGCTTGGTCTTTTCACATCTCAGTGACACGTCACCATGAAACCTGCGTTCTTTCCATCCGTCTATCCACTCATCCATCTACCATAAGACATAAATCTAGAGGGCAGAAAGTAGAGACCATCACGTCTTTGGTTTAGTTTCTGGGAGTAATAAACATACAAAAGTACTTTTTGTAAAAGGTACAAAATCACACGTCTAAGACTTTAATGTAGGTAGGTGCCCTATATATGAATATCTGAATATATTTTACATGTTTGCGTACACAAGCGCACATGCCTTAGAGAGAGATGTGGAAGTTTAAAAAGCATATTGAAATACTTTAAGGCCTCTCTTTTCACTCATTCCATGTTGGCATAAGAGCTTGCACACTCCTCTTTTTTCAGTTCTTTCCTTTCTGGAAGATCTGATAGTCTCTAGGCTGAGTCCATCCTCACATCCTGAGAGAGATTCAGTGCTTCAATTCTGATGCCACGTAAAATAGTTTGTTTCCCAGAGCATGGCTTTATAGAGTTTCTGAGGGTTACACCTCATGTTCTTAACACATCAGCTAAGCAAATTTTATGTTGTCGAATATTGTGTTGTATCCCAGAGTGCTCATAAATGAGATGGCTGAGATTTTCCTTCGTTGAAGGTGTATCATAGTTTTATCAGGCATTATCACAACTCTACACAAATCCCTCTAGCTCACCTCCAGACAAACTTGCGGAGAGTCTTATTCTAGGTCAGTGATTTTCTGCATCGTTCTGCCCTGGAGCATCCTCTGGCTCTGTAAGGAGTGGCCACCACAGATCAGCCGTGAGGACGGCAAACGTGCCAGCTTCCTGGGCTTCTTTAGGTTGCCTTGTGTTTCCCTGTGTCAACCTGAGTCTCTTAGGTTTGTGGGACCGAGCTGAGGTCCCCAGAGTGGTGACCCGCCCTCTCTTCTTTACTGCATCACTGTGACTTGCAATCATGATACGTGGAATCGACTGGATTAGGAAACATCTAGAATGTCCATAAGTCACAATTCTGGGTGTCTTTGTAGACGACCTGCGTGTAGCTTTCCAATCTGGAGGGAGAAGCTGGACCCCGGCTGTGGGTGGCAACAGGCCTTCTTTGGGGGGTGGAGTAGAAAAGGGAACGAAGAAGGAATCTGCCATACTCGAAGAGCCCCAGTTTTCCGGAGTGGGTGTGTTCTTTGCTGCCATCGCCCTCAGACACCTGCAGCTCTGCAGGCAGCTTCCAGGCCCAGGAGCTTGTAGTGCAGCGGCTCCCTGGGCCGCTCTTCTTCCGCCATTCTCTTCTTCTCGGACTGAGCAGCTCCCGCGTCCCCAGCTCTCCAGTGCACAGAAGGCCTCTGTGGACTCTTCTGTCTCTAATCCTGTAGGACACAAGGGATAGTATAAACTGTCAGCTGAGACAATGAATTTAGAAATGAGATTTATTTGAGCTCATGGTTTGGGAGGTTCCGGTCCATATTCCGTTGGTACCATTGTTTGGGGCCTGTGGGGAGGCAGCACATCATGGCAGCAGTGCAAGGAGGAGCAAAACCACCCACTTTGTTTGCAGGGAGCAAAAGGTGAGGGCCTGGGTCTCCCCCTGTCCTCTGAGGCCACACGCCCAGTGACAGAAATACCTTTCCCTGGGCTAGTGCTCTTGAAGTTTCCACCAGTACCAAAAGAAGCCTCACAGTGATAACCAAGCCCTTAGCACAAGGGCCTTTGGGGAACATTTAAGAGCCAATGATAGTGGACGACTAAGCTGGAGTGTCTGGCAGTTTAGGAAGGGAAGAGACAGGTCAGAAGGTGCCCATGCTGGATTGCAGAAGGTAAGGGGATGTAGCAGCCAGCTACGTACCAGCTTCATGGACATCTCCTTACAAGGCAACAAAGGATACATAGTCCAGAGGCCAGGCACAGCTTGGCCCAGGAGAGTCCTCCTTGGAAGCCACAGTTGATATTTGAGGTATTGCTTTGAAACTGGGATCCCTGAGCTTAATTGGAAGATGACAGTATGCCACACTTTTTCCTGGAGTAACACTTTTAAGTATTTTAAAAGTAGTACTTTTGAATACACAAATATATGTGTGAAGATAGAGTAATACATATAGTCTCTTAAATGTGGTTTTGTTATCTGAATAATAGTCCTTTAACTTTAGTTATATATTCCACTTTTAATAATTAAGTTGTAATACTCTAATACTAAAACTAATGCAATGGATCCTTCCTTCATATGGTGTGGCCATGTTTTAAAAAAGTCATTTTCTTAGCATAAACTATAAATTACAGCATCACTTGTTCAAATTTTGCATTTGTAAGGATCCTGACACATACTCTACATTATTTCCAGAAAAATCAGAACAAATTTATATTACTAACAAAAGCATAAGAGCTTCTCACCATCATTGCCAGAAATGTGTGCAGTACTACCATTGATACGTTCCCGTTCAAAACCAAACTTTAGAATATATAGTTATTCTTCAATTGTTATTATCTCTTTAAAGATGGCATAACCTCTCTTTTATGTTAGAGATTTTGGACAGCAGATAAATTTACTGATTTTGTCCAGATGCATTTAGCCCGTTATTGGCAGCATGAGGTTGTTACACTGCCTATCTAGATCTTTCTTTTGCCATTTTTGAATTTTGCCATTCAACCTGAAATTTTATCACTCTACATCCAGTGCTCAAAGACTATTTGGTAAGTTTTCAAGAGTAAAGCATTATTAAATTAACGGTAATTGAGAACTATATATGAATAAAGATTTCGGGTAAAAATGTTCTGCCAATAATTATAGTTTAAACACTCCTTAAAAATATTAACTGCAGTCTTTTAGAGGTGGCTAAGAAAAAGTTATCTCCTGGGGTAAGATCATCTAATTTTGTTACCAAATTTCATCATTTTTTTCAGTACTCCTAGGGGTGAGCCTGGCTGTTTCCTGGTAGACTGTTCTTCTGTAATCTTCCTAGACAATGATGAAAGCTGGGCTAACTCCTTTCCTGGCTATTGTCAGGACAAATGACTTCCACTGGTTATCTTCAGATTCTGGAATCTCACTGCATTTAGTACAGGTTCATTGCAGAAAATAGGGCTTAATGTAGATATTCAAATAAAAAGAGAGAAGTCATCAGGGAGAATGGAGAGCAGAAAACAGAAAAAAACAGCTCCAGTTCACTGGCAGAGAGCGGACAGGTGCTAAGTGGATCAGGGAGATAACTGAGGTGCAGAGGCTGAGCTTTGCAAGTGTCTCTTGTCGTACCTTGTGTGTCCGAAAACAGCGAACAGATGACCTGCTTCTCTTCTTCACTTTTCAGGTTGGTATGATTTGAATGTATCCCCTGATTTTATGTGTTGCAAACTTAATCCCCAAATTTGTATGTTGATGACATGTACAGCTGGAGCTTTTGAACATCAGTGAGATTCGGGGTGAGGTCGGGAGGATGAAGTTTCCAGGAAGGGGTACTCTGTATTACAGCCCCTTTATATCAGACTTCCCAGCCTCTAGACCCATGAGAGATAGGTCACTTTGCTTAATACCAGTCTTAGGTCTCTTTAGGAGCCACAGAAAACACACCGTGGCGTACCATAGACCTTCTGAGCGCACATCTGATTAGACATATCTAATCTCTCTCTAAAACTACAGTTGTACAGTCTCAGAAATGCAGATTTTAACTTTATATTTCTTTAATACACAGAAAGAAGGTAGAATTGGATGCTGGAGCCAATCAGCCCGAACAAGTGTCTTCACTTCTTCACTTGTCTTCTTTGAGCCTGTTCAGTGAAAGGCGAATAAATCTGCTCTCGTATGAACCCAGATCTGCTGGAAAGACAGTCCACCTAGCTCCCTGTTTTTTATTTTGTTGTGTGTGTGTGTGCATTTGTGGTGCCTATTCACTGTGTCCTAGCAACTCAGAACACTTCATTTCTGAATCAAGTCAAATATCTTCCACGATAATTGAAGCATAACCAGCATTTTGTCAGGAATTCAGAGGTGCTAGCCAGGACTGTCTTTTTTGTTGGTTAGCATTTCATTACTCCTCTTTTAAAAAACAAACAGAAAAAATACAAACTTAGCATGCCTCTCTTCTCTCACACCATGATACTTAATTTAATTCCAAATGTTTGCTACTCAATTTTGGGGTGCCCCC
>PVIC010002706.1:0-74886 GCA_004025085.1 Thryonomys swinderianus | reverse complement strand
TTTTTTTTTTTTTTTTTTTGAGACAGGGTCCCGCTTTGTAGTCAGTCTGGCCCTGAGCTCACTATGTAGCCTATGCAAGCCTGGAACTCAGCAATCCTCCTGTCTCTGCCTCCCGAGTGCTGAGATTACAGGTGTGAGCCACCACGCCCGGCACTGTGGTATGTGGTATTGATGGCTGGTGGGCATGAGTCACCACGCCCAGCATTCTATGTGGTTACCGGGATCAAACTCAGGACCTTGCGCTTGTGAGGCAGGCGCCGGAACCACTGAGCTAAATCTCCGGCCCCATACTTTTAAGTAAAATAAATTGGGTACCCTCATACTCTACAGGGTCCACAGTTGTCTTTATCTCTGGATGTGTTAGCAGGAGCCACAGGAATTACAGAAGTGTTGGGGCTGAACTTAATGTACTTTATGAAACATAAATAAGCAAAATCTTGCTGTGTATTTTATGATCAATACTTGGTCAAAAATTCAGCACATATGGAACTTTATAAATTTATCTTCCCATGTAAAAAATATTTACTTACCCAGGTTTTTATTAGTGGAAAAAATCACAGTTACTTAATATTTTTTGTAAATATGCATATCTTTCATATCATTAGATAAATATGGAACTCAAGAAAAAATGTTGGTCTCACATGGATTAAACTGTAATCATTTTGTTACTGAGTTGTGAGCAACAGATTTTATATTACTTGCCAAGTCATATGACTAAAAGCAGGAGAAATAGTACATTCCTAGAAATAGGATGAAATAAATCTTAGAACAACATGGTGTGACTGGTTCTGTTTTTCTCACTGCTGTTATCATGTCATAGTTTAAATGACATACCAAAAGTTAATGATATGTCTTGTAATCAAATGGCCTTAGATTCAGGGAAAGACTATAATCTGCACACTTTTATACTCTTCTCTACATCATGGAGCACACTGGTTGTAAGTCTTATATAAATCTTCCTCTGCATTTGTCAACACAGCCAAGGACAAATTACCATGTTCTCCAAAGAAGAAAGCACAATCTAACAATCTTAAACTCAAATGACTTCAGTTTCTTTCAAGTTTCTGTATTTACCCTCATACCAATCTACTCTATTACCACCCCCCAAAAAAGGATTAAAAGCCTCTGATTTTAAAATGATTTGGCAGAGTCAAAAATCTTAAGTAGCATCAGTCTCATGGCCCAGTGGTCTGGTCACACAACTGGAAGAGAGAAAATATAAGGCCCCCCAAAATGATAGAGCCGTACCAGTATGTATGGAAAAACTCATTCAGTATACTTCTTTAGAGAAAATTTTATTTGGCAAGGCGGGAACACTTAGCTGTCAGCTTTGGCTTTATAATGGTCCTAAGATATCAGAAAAAAGTTAGTTTTGTGTGGTAGTGCCAGCCCAATGCTAAAGAATGAAAACTTTCAGCCTCACAACTCTGTGTGTTGTTCAGGAAGCTTTAAATTGAACATACACTACCAGCTGGGGTTTTTTTGTTCAGTAAAAATTGACAGATGAGGCAGAAAATTAGAGCTTGGAGATGGTATTGGAGAGAGGACACTTCAAACATTTAAACAGGTAGAAGGATGGTGTCTGTTTTTTTACAGGACAAGACTGCACAAAGCTTGATAAAGAAGTTTTGTGCTTTAAGTCACAAAGGGTTGGAAGATGTTCAAGCCATAAAAGAAAGGCAGCAGCTCCAACATTAATTAATATTCTGGGATGATCTCTTCTTCAGAAAAAGGATCACACTTAGTAAGGGCTACATCTTGGGACTAATAAAAAAACAAAACAAAATTAAAGTTAGATCATCCCTAACAAAGGATAAAAGCAAACTCAAGACAGGATTGAAAGGGTCAATCACTGACTAAGTGTCTTCTAGAACAAATAGCAATGTCCTTCAAAGGACATATTAAGACCCTCATAAGGTAGTGATAGTGTCATACCAAGAGGCAGTGAAATGTGACAGTGAGTTAGAAAAAAATGTAGGTCATGAGATGATCCAGGTATTTCAATTAGCAGACAAAGATTTAAAAATTGCTACTATAAATATATTCAAAAACATAAGGAAAAGATAGACTCAAAGTGGAAACAGATGAAAACTATAAAAACAGACCAAATGGAAATTTTAAATTGAGAAGCACAAACATCTAAACCAAAAAATTCCTTGAGTTGTATTAGCAACAGATTGGAGACTAGAAGAAAGCATCTGCAACGTGGAAGAGAAACAAATGTTTCAAGATGAATAACACAAAAAAGTGAAGTTTAAAAAATTGAATAGAAACTCACCTATGGTATAATGGAAATAACCTAACATAGAGGAATTTTAGAGAAAGATAAGAAACAAAAAATTCTCCCAGAAATAATGATGTGAAAGTTCTCAAGTTTGTTGGCAAGCATCAAGCTCAGATCCCAGAAGACCAGCGAGCTAGAAGAAGGATTTATTTGTAAAACCTCATGCCAAGGTACACCATAGTCAAACTGTTGAAAGCAAAAGACAAAGAAAAACAAACTAAAATCAGACACAAATATTATAAAAAGGGGAAACTAAAGACCAGTGTCACTCTAAACATAGAAGGAAATTAAATCTGTAAATATATTAAAAATATTATACATTATGACCAATTGAGATTTACCTCAGGATTGTAAATTTGGTATATCATTATAAAATTACTCATAATACTCTATAGAAACAAGGAAGAAAACCATATGATCATTCAGTAAAACACAGGAAAAACATTTGATAAGAACTCAGAACTTTTTTGTAATCAAAAATTTCCAAAAACTAGAATAGAAGGGAACATTTGCAGCTTAATAAAGGATATTTATCAAGAGCTACCTACAGCTAACATCATACGTAATCATTAAAGATTGAATGCTTTCCTTCCAAGATCAGGAATAAGGCAAGAATGTCTTTCTGTTCTCACCACTTCTATTCCAAACTGTATTATAAGTTTTAGCCAATGAAACAGGAAGGAAAGTAAATTAAAGGCACATACATTTGAAATGAAGTAGAACTATGTTTATTCTCAGGTAACATGCTATTTTAAATATAGGGAATCCTAAAGAATCCCCTGGAACAAATACTAGGCATCATAAGAGAATCTAATAGTATCACAGATCAATTGATCAGAAGTTTGAGATGTCAAGCTGGCTGTTGTATTTGAAATCAAGGGTTTGAAGGGAGGCCTGTCATGGAGATACAAATTAGAAATAGATTTTAGGAGATATTCAAAGCTTTTGAATAAGTGGAATCTCCTAAGGAATAAGGACAAAAAGGGAAGAAAAGAGGTCCAGGGAAAGGGTGTGGCTGAGTTGTGAAGAGTAGGAATCTTCCCTCCACTAGTTGTCCAACAGAGAACATTTCTGTGATAAATTCCAAGACTGTTACTTCCTTTGGCTTTTTATGTTTTGGTGTCTCATCTAGCCCAATGCAGTGACTATTTGCCTCTGGGGTTCTGTAGAGACAGGAGTGCTCCAATACATCACCATCATCACCGTGCTGCCAACTTCAGAGCTCTTGTGTTGATGTCTTGCTTCTGTTCCACCCCAAATCCAGGAAGATGAAAACTCTGGGCATTTCACATGACCTCAGGCTATTGATGACTACTATAAAGTATGGAGCCAGATGCATATACATTTTTTTCCTGAAGTCAAAACATAGCTTGTCTCTGCTAAGATCTTATCTACTTAATGAGCAGAGGCAATATAATTAAGGCCTTTCTCCAGTGCTGTGGATGTGCCAAACCTACTGGAAAGTCTGCTTGGTTTTCATAAATCAAATTAGTTTGGACTTTAATGTACCTGGGAGCCAGTTCTGACATCTGTTAATGGAGCTTGTCACAGCAACATTTGGTTTTCTCTTCTCATGGAGAAATTGCCTTTGTTGGCAGGGATGCTTCTTGGATGGTGCTGTTAACTATGGCCAGATGGCTACTCTGAGGCAAAGGCAGAACATGAATGAAGGAGTCCTACTCTCTAGCAGAGGTATTCCTGGTCACAGTGCTCTAAGAGAGAGACCTTTAGTTTGAGCAGTCCCCCTGCTCTGAGAGAACACAGAGTAGCCCTTTGTTAAGCAGGCCCTGGCTGGTGAACAGGTCTCAGCTCCTTTGGTGGCTTTCTTGGCTTTGCTTGCCATAAGAAGTCCTTAGCATGGTCCTTAGAGAGCCTGATGGAATTAGATATATTTTCAATTTGCATTTAAACAAGTTATTTGGAATAAATATGCTGGCTACATTGTTTTCCTGGATCCTACTCATTTGTTATTAATGTGCTATCTTTTTGGAAATAGCTTTCTTTGTTGACTTAGAAGAAGAATCCAGGGGAAATGTTTGTTGAATTCTGTGCTGATCATTCAAAACAACACGTGTGCAAGAGTGGTCTGGTCAAACCAGGCTACAGGCCTGTAGAAACCCACAGCAAGTGCATCCAGACAAAGTGGGTGTGAGGATGAGCTGCTGAACACTTGTAGGTGGATCTTAATTTACATAGGGATTCAGATGGGCACTTGTTCAAGAGTTGAGAGAAAAGAGGAAGAGTTGCAGGTAGTACTCACAGACCTGAGAGTATCACCATGCTCTCTGCAAGGGAACGAAGAAGCTACCGGATGTATGGGCTCAAGGGAGGGGACAGGCAAGTGGGAGCCAGAGTGGGTAGCACAGAAAGTTCTGGTCCCATGGCACAGAAGCAGGGAGACAGTCAGAGAATAGTTTGAAGAGCCTGGGCTGTGCTGAGACAACGTAATCCCATCACGTGTGTCAGCTCCCCTATCACCATCACCAGTATTGTTCTGAAGAAAGTTCTTTTGTAGCACAGCTGCTCGATTATGTTTCTGAATTGTTTCCTGATGGGCAGTGGGGAAAAGCAGAGAACAGCTGCAGCTTTGGTGAGAATGAGGCCCAGGTCCTTGTGCACGGAGGCCCTGCCCACTGTGGGCTAAACATAGGGGCCTTGTTAAGAGGTGACAAAGCCGAGTTTCTAGGCTTTTCCATGGTGACCCCCTCTGCACGTTGCTCAACTATTCTTGCACAAAGGGTCTTTAGGCTGAGAGCAGGGCAAGAACAGATTCTCCCTGGCTGTGGAAGGTAGAAGGTGAGACATGGGGGCCAGTCAGGGCTTTGGCAGGCTGAAATGGTTGTGTCACAGCACAGAAGGGCTTGCTGTCCTGCAGTGCTGACAAGGAGCTGACTTGCCCCGTTCTCCCGCTTAGTGGTGTTCAGAGAAGTCAGGATGACAACCTCTCTCTGGCAGAGTTACCTCTCTCAAGGGAGGTCCAGTTCTGTCAGCCAGTATCTGTGGAGCTTTGGTAATGCCAGGAGCCATGTCCTTTCTGTAAGGACAATCCCATTCTTAGCCTTGGAAACTTCCAGACTAGTGCACCAGCAGCTTTCCCCAAGTTCTCAGGGCAGAGACCTGACTTTACTCACTGAACTAATGTGGGGAGGATATTTTTAGGTGCATAATCATATTGAATTCTCCTCACACTTCTGTGTTTGGTATTATGATTATCACCCCATCACACAGACAATGTGATGAAGGCTCAGGGCTTAAGTAACTTGCTCTAGGCTACTCATCAGGAAATGGAAGAGCCAGATGGGCATAAGGACCAGACTCCACATGGTGGGCTAGAGCCTGGTGGTTCATCTTAGAGAAAAGAGATGTTCTAGAGTGCCTATAGGAAGCAGTCGGTATTATACACAGCTGTCTTCTGGAGGGCCAAGGTGTTACTCTGATGAAGAGATTAAGGAAGGCCCATCTGAGGACATGATTCATGAGACAGACTTTGGAAGACAAACGGAATTTCACCAAGCTCCCAACGAGAGTGCCGACCTTAGTCCATGTTATAGGGGCAGGAGCAAGAAGGGCACATTCCAGGGGAGACTGACAGGGCAACTGTGACCTGGCCAGAAGGTGGGGCACAATAGCCAAGAGCCCGGAGTCTGGCTTTGTGAAGCAGATCTGGGAACAGGAGGGTCTGGGGCAGTGACATGTCCAACCCAGTGCAGTTATGACCCACGGAGACAGCTGAGGAGCCCTGGTGCTAATGTTCATTGAAATGGCCAGCATTTGTCTCCATATCTGCATCACTGCCACCACTCCAGGGACTTTATATTCATCGTCTCTAGACATCCCCCTAACCCTGCAAAGTAGATAAGGAACTAAAGCTCAGAGAGTTTAGGTCACCACTTTAAAGCCACCCAGTCAGTGAAGGTTGGAGCTACAAGCCAGCCCCAGGTCTGTGTACTTCCAAAACCATGTTCTTTATGTAGCATTTGGAAGGTTTTACAGGAGATTAGAGAGGAAATAAGGACTGTTTTTGCCATCCTCCTTTCCAGGTGGGATTTGACAATGAGGCTGCTGCCTAGCATTGACTTCACCAGCCAGGAGTGACCTACTGCTAGAGCCTCCATGTCACATCTGCTGACTTCAGCCTGGGGTTCCAAGCAGGGGAAGGACTGGCCAGGTTGCAGCCTCTGAAGGACCACTTCAGGGAGAGCTCTGCATTCCAGAGAATAGGGGATATGCTTCCCTTTCCCCTCTGCCCATCTGTCACATTCTAACACAGACACAGCCTAGGCAAGACACCTCTGTACTGCCCTGGGGCATGCCAGTTTGGACTGAGACAAGATCTCAAGAATTAAACGGCACACTGGAGAGTAGATGCAATTCTGAGACCTAGGGCTGTTTTTCCTTTGGTAGTGTTTCTCTCGCTGTTGTGTCTGGAGTTTACAGATGTAAAGCCACAGCTGGCTTCCTCCTTTCCAGGCCTTTTCAGAGCCAATCAACTGAGTTTTCCATTGTTATTTTTCACAGGTCTAATCGCTGTTGGCAACTATTTTGTGTTGCTTTTGTTCACATAATTATTCTCTGAGCATGAAATACCCCTAAGCAGCCTTCAGCATCTCAGCTGTGGCTTTGCTTGCTGACAGGAAGTAGTTAAAATCTTGAGGACAAAAATGGGAATTATTTTTTTAATGAGGTTGATTTAGTCACTAAGAGCAAAGCCTGACACATGTGTTGAGTCCTACCTCACTGAATCACCATGACATGTACTCCGAGTTCTGCCTAGTTTGGGATCATGATTTTTCTTGGGGAAGATTTCTTGGGGAATCCAGGCTGACCTGGGCTCCTGTGCTCCCAAGATGGAGACAGAGACCATTTAACCACACAAAGAACGATCCTTCCTTCAGCCATAGATACATCTGTCACTCACCAGCTCATCTTTGGTTGGTAGCTGCCTTGAACTCCTTGTTTATGCACCTCGTACAGCAGAGGTACTAAAAAGAAAACTCGGAATCTCTCCGCTTTTGTAGGTATATGACTGGTGGGAGGAGAGGGCAGGAAATTTCTTCTTCTCCCCTCTTCTCAAAATTGAACGCAAGTTCTGCTTCCCTGAGGAGAAGCATAGGCCCCAGGAAGTGCAGAGGGAAGTACTGAAACCACGGGACTGCGCAGACAGGAATGATCTGGGCAGGAATCACTCAGCAAGAGGCGTGGGCAGAGCTGCAGGTTTTCTGTCAGTGCAGAAATGAGACCTAGGAAGTTGTTTGAGTCTTGGAAAGACAGGCGTGGAAGTAGAAGGAAGAAGGACTTTTCTATCAGTAAGCCTCTGAGAACTGCATTCCATGGCCATTGAGGTGGGAATACGAAGGAATTTAACTTTCCCAGGAGGATTTGCAGGCTGTGGGTTGGGTGGTGGTACTCTCTCCTAGGCAGCAGCAGATGGAGGAAGTTGAGGAGGCCCTAGGCTGTTCTACAGGCCTGGGGGCAAAGCACTCTTCTTTGTTTGGACTTGGACCTCCATTGGACAAGTACATCTGGCATAGGGCATAGGGTGAGTCTCATGTAGGCATCCTAAAGAGATCCTGTCTCATAATGAAAAGAAAATAAAGGCTGGGGATGTAGTTTAGTGGTAGAGCACATGAATACACAGTAAAGCTTTGCTTTGTGAGCAAACTGTTTTCAGAAACATGCTTATATCCAAAGTACTTGTATATCAAAGCAAATTTCTCACCATAAGAAATAATAGAAGCTCAGATGATTTGTTCTATAACCAAGATATTCATATAAAGTGAATACGATACTGTAACATAACACCAAATAATAATGAAAATACAAAAAAGACAATTAAGCAAAGTAACTTGCACTTACTTTTGAAAACCTTCATGATTGGTGTGAGGAAGACAAGAGAGAAGACAATAGAATTAAATCACTGCTATCTATTGGCTCCATGAAATCTTTTTTTTTTTTTTTTTTTTTTTTGAGACAGGGTTTTGCTTTGTAGTTCAGGCTGGACCTGAGCTCAGTATGTAGCCCAGGCAAGCCTCGAACTCAGTAATCCTCCTATCTCTGCCTCCCGAGTGCTGGGATTACAGGCATGAGCCACCACGCCTGGCACTGTGGTTTGTGGTAATGATTGCTGGTGGGTGTGAGTCACCACACCCAGCATTGTATGTGGTTTCCGGGGATCAAATTCAGGACCTTGTGCTTGCAAGGTAGGCGCCAGAACCACTGAGCTAAATCTCCGGCCCCTGGAATCTTTTTCTCTTTGTTCAACTTAAACCTATCCAGTGATACTTGCTTTTGTCTCCTTTTGAGGATTTCATCGAAAAGTGATCGCATTTTTTTTTGTTGTTAAACAGTCATTCCTCACACTGCTACAGCCTTGAGTGGTGATTTCCTACAAAACTTTGCACTGTTTCCCACATTTTACACCTGTCTAATCTCTTTTTTTTCTTTTATTGAATTCTTTATTGGTACAATTTATATACATCTCACAATCACATATAACATTAGGGAATTTGTACCGTATATGACACAAGTTAATTCTCATTTTTACCCATATCCCTACCCACCCACACCTCCCCACCCCCTTTATACATACTCTTTTCTTTCTGTATCATATTTATTCCTTCCCCTCACTACATTCCCACACCAAATTTCCTATGAAATTTTCCCACTCTATGAAAGCTGTCATACTTTCTAGAGCTCATTTGCATCTACAGGTGTTCATGTCAAAGAGAAGATCTGGAATTTGCCTATCTGTGATCTATTGATTTCACTTGTTAGCATATCCTCCAGGTGTCTCCATTTGCACCTAAATGCATTGGTCTTGTCCTTTTTTATGACAGAGTAATACTCCATTTTTATAAAAAACCACATCTTCTTTATCCAATCTCTTTTCAAGTGAGAGATTCCTTTAGCTTCTTCTCCTCCTCCTGTGCATATGATATCTTCTCTGTAATCTCTAGCTGTGGGGAGCTGATCACACACAAGCAAAGAGAGGGAGAAAGGGATGGGGAAAGTGGAAGTGAGAGAACCATTGGCTCAGTTGTGATCATGTGACTATGATGTTCAGCCTCATGTACTAATATTGAGAGACATCATTCATTTATGAAGTTAAAAATTTATTAGAAATGTTTGCTCATCTTGCACAACACTTTACCCACAATCCAAGGTTTTACTGTGTGTGTATGGAAATTATTAGTGATTTCCTTAAAGAAGAGGGAACTCCTAATAGATGCTACAATACAGGCAAGCTTGAAGGACATTTTGCTAAATGAAATAAGCTGGACACAGGAAGACACACATTGCATGATCTCACTTATATGTGGAATCTATAAAAAGTTGAACTCATAGAAGTAGAAAGTAAAATGGCTATTGCCAGGAGTTAGGGATAGGAGGAATGGGGTGATACTGGTGAAAGGGTATAAAGTATGTTATAAAGCACAAAAACATTCTAGAGGATATGGTGATTAGAGCTAATAATACAATATTGTATACTTGACGTTTCCTAAGACTGTATCTTAAATATTTTCATCACACACATATACAAAATTTAAACTGTGTGAATGATGGGCACATCTTCATTAACTTGATTTTGTTAATTATTTCACAATGTATATGTAACATATATAATATATAGTAACATATATGTAACATAAACATCACAGTGTCCCCCTTAAATATGTACAACTTTTGTTAATTATACTCAGATAAATTTGGAGGGAATGCTTTAAATTGAAAAAAGACTAAGAAACCAATAATAGCACATTGTATTAATCAAACCCAATATTTTATTTGGATTTTACTAATTTTTTCTAGTAGTGGCTTTCTTCTATCCCATCACCCATTCCAGAGCCCCATACTACAGGTAGACTTCTTTTTATTGTACTTCTGTTGCTCTGCAAGCCATGAAGTCTTGGCACAGAACAAAGTCTTCCCTGATTTTCGTCTCTGGACAAGCACAGTTGTCAACACTACCAATGACTTTGGCCTAAAACCTTGGCCAGATTATTTGTGATTGGGAGAGATCCTTAGGAACCAATATGGCAGTCCTTCTTTATCAATCATCAGCCTCCCACCCTTTTGGAGGACTCAGGTCTAGAGCATGGGCCAAGGGGATCTGGACTTTGGGACACAGGGGAAGGGGGGAGAACACAAAAATCATTGCATTCTGTCCATGGCTAGGAAGAGATCATTTGTTCCCTTGAGAATCTCAAACTAGTCTTTGGCTCTTCTGCCACCCCGGCTAGTACAGAGAAACTGTATTCTAGCAGAACAGGCCTTAAGTTGGAACCTCAGGACCCATAGCTTTTGTCACAATCTGCATAGTTCTCTGGGAGCCCTGCTGAGAAATCTTTTTGTGGAAGTATAGAAAGAGCTTTGCTCTATTTCCTCCTGGGATGTGTGGTGGGAGAGAGGAAATGGATGGCCTAAAGACTAAGGTCCTAGATGGTGTCTTCCTGCCTCAGGCCAAACCCTTCCTTTCTGGGCTCAGGCCAGCAAGTATTTTTGAGGGTTCCCAGAGACAGTTGTGGGCCTGAGATGAGAATCCCAGCAGAGATCTCTCCTCCAGAGCCCACTGAGAGTCTTCTAAAGGGAAGAGCGTCTAATCTGTGGAGAGTCTGACATAAAAACCCTAAGCCCTTGCCTGCCCTGCTGGAGAGAATGTGGAATCCCACTGCAGTGGCTTTGGTACGTGGGCCTTGGAGTTGCACAGTAAGCACTCCCCACACCAAGTTCCAGGGCATTCCCATTAGGCAGCCAGCCTGCCTGGTGCTGGGACATGGCTGACAACCAAGAATGTGCACTTAACACACACTCCTTTGCCAAATCCTAATCCCATTAATACTTTGAAACCTCAAATCAGTTTATTCTTTTAAAAACTAGAAGCATATGCCTACAGAGGCAACGTGCTGAGGGGCTCCAATGTTTTGTACCAGAAATGGGAATTGCCGGCTGTAGAGGCAGGAGAGCAGCACTCTAGCTGAGTTGTTCCCCTAAAGCCTGTGTAAGCCTGGGAAGTTTCCTGCCCTCCTGGACCTCTGTGTCTCTGGCCATGAAACAAAGATGCTGGATCAGATCTTCAAGAACCTACCGGCTCTCTGGTTTTATGATCCTTGTGGGGAGGGAGACTCTGAAGTTGACTGGTTTATATAAAAGTTTATTTGAAATCCATGAGGGCCTATGATTGCTTGTAAATGTTTAAGATGCATTTTTTAGTAAGTCTAAACACAGGCAAAAATGGCAAGAATGTAAACAGTGCTCAGAAAGGCCTTTTCTGCTGGTGTCTGAATGAGGACTATGATAGAAGGAGGCTGGAAGAACAGGGACATGAGCTCGTCTCCAAAGACCATTTCACTGGGCTAATGGATTCATCTCTGGCTGCCCAGGATGGGGTTGACAGGCTGCCTGGACACTGCTGTGGGGATAGTTTTCAGTTCTCTCCAAGGAACAAGGGCAAGCAGCCTGTAGCCCTGAATTACAGCTTCCTGACTTACAGGGATCGCAGATAAACTTGCCAACTTTGAGTCCTCATTGGAACAGTCTATGGAAAATGAAGCAGAGCACACAGGGGCAAACTCTGGCCTCTTGCTGGTCCTTCCCTTGGGTTGTCTGGCAGCCTAGCATCCTCTGGAGCCACTAGGTGTCAGCTTCACAAATCTTGGGCAAGATTACTTTCAGGTGGAAATGAGTTCTGTAGCTAATAACACAAACCAGGAAAGATCAATGTAAATGAGCAACCTGGTGTTTCTTGGCCACCCTCATAAGATGAACATGACTGTGTGGGGCTTCCTCCCTTCACTGTGTGCTTACTGGCATCTAACATACCATAGTATTGGGTTGGTCCTGACCGGATGGAGGCTGAGAGCAGTGAGGACAGGTGACACATAGATGAGGATATGGTGCCAAGTGGTGCCAAGTGGTGCCTTCATGGGACTGAATGGCCTCTTTGAGGAAGTGGCTTTATTCCAAGACTGGGGGTCTAGGAGGAGCCTACATGCAGAGTGTGGGGGAAAGGAATGCTGGGTGACACAGCAGCGTGGGCTAAATCTCCAAAGCTGAAAACCTTCAGGAGCAGCTTGAACAACCCAAAAGTGTAGGCACTGAAGACTCATGGAAGGCTGCTCTGCTCTGCTCTGAGGCCTGGGCAGTGGGGGCTTTGGTGGTTATGCACACACAGAAGGCAAAGTATGTGCGCTCGTTAAAAATGTAGGAAGAAACAAGCATTGCTCACCAGACTCTGAATGGTATCCATTCAGCTAAATACCCAGACATGCGGGTAAGAAGCTGGAAGTCATGACTTACTCAGGCCAGAGAGAAGTAATGGAGCCTTTCCTGCTTTCATCCACTTCCGCTGCTATTCACTGTCAGAGGTCATTCTCCACTTTCTGTCTTTTTTTTTTTTTTTGAGACAGGGTCTCACTTTGTAGTTCAGGCTAGCCTTGAACTCACTATGTAGCCCAGGCAAGCCTCAAACTCAGCAATCCCCCTGTCTCTGCCTCCCAAGTGCTGGGATTACAGGTGTGAGCCACCACGTCCAGCTCCACTTTCTGTCTTTTTCTTGGGATTATTCACATCATCCCCAAGTGTGCTTACCTACCTTTCCTGCAGTCCCATTATTTCAGGTGGGCCAAAATTGCACAGGAGGGGCCAGAGTGACACAGGGAACCAGAGGGAAGGAGAGCTTGACAGTGTCCACACAGAATGTACTTGATCCAGTTTTTGGAAGCAGGAGGAGGCTGTGAAGGGGCCAGACATGGGATGATGGCCATGGTAAGAGGAAGCCAGGGTGCTGCTTTCCTCCTGTGGACCATACCATTGGGGGCATCCTGCACAGACACCTGCCTCTCTCTCAATCTCCTGGTCTTTTCTGTTGTTGTTGTTTATTAATTAATTGATTTTACTGGTACATTTTATGTACAAATCATGACCACAATCGACATTGAAAATCTGTACCAGTATATGACACGTCTTGCCATTTTTCCCATTCCTCTGCCCACTCTATAACCCCCTGCCCCATATATACATGAGCTTTTTTCCCTTTTTTTTACCATCACATTTCTTCCCCATTTCATTTACCCCTACCCCCTTTACCATCTGAATATTTTCTATTTCACAGTGTTAATTATACACTCTAGAACTCATATCTTCAGTATCTCATACCAGAGGAAAGATATGATATTTGCACAGCTGCAATGTATTTATTTCACTTATGAGTATGTCCTCAAGGTACAGCCATTTGAATATAAATCACTCAAAGTTATCATTCTTTATGCCAGAGTAATACTCCATTTTATTTAAAAAACCTACACCTTTTTCCAGTTTCCAGTTGATGGACATTTGGGTTGTTGCCAAGATTTAGCTATCGTGAGCTGAGCTGCTGTGAACATGGGTGAACAAATGTTGCTGTGATATGAATTGTTTAATTCTTTCATGTATATACCTAGCAGGGGAATAGCAGGGACAAATGGGACCTCTAATCATAGTTTTTTGAGGAATCTCCACACTGATCTCCATAGTGGTTGCACCAGTCTACATTCCCTTCACAGTGGAGAGGGCCTCTTTCTCCCCACAGCCTCACCAGCATGAAATATTTAGGAATCAATCTAACAAAGGTGGTAAAAGACCTCTACTCTGAAAATTATAACACTCTGAAGAAGGAGATTGAAGTGGATATCAGGAAATGAAAAGACATTCCTCGTTCCTGAAAGCTCTGTCCTGCTTCACTGACCTCACTGAAGCTCACATCCATGGGACTTGTGCATTCTTGTGTCAGCTTGGTTGTCTAAGTCATGTTGTGCAGACCCTTGCTACTTGGATTCTTGTCCCTGGTTTAACACATGTGGCACTGCTTTGAGTTGTTAGAAATTCTAATTCTCTGGGCCCTCCTAAACTTTTGAATTGGAATCTGCATTTTAAGAGCGACTCAAGTTGATCACTGTTCTCATTACAGTTTGAGAAGAAGTTGAGTCCCTAGACTTCAATCAGCTGTTCCCACAAGTCAAGATGGGGAGGATCATGGCTATCTAAGTAGGGATTCAGAAAGCTTTTGGTTTGACTCACTTGGAGAAGGTAAGGGGCAAGGGGGCAATAAGCGTGGAGGGAGCATTTATGAGCAGTTTATTCAAGGTCTTGAGGATTGTGAGATTCCACTGATCTCTTAGAACGTTCTTTGTGCATGACAGTTTCTACTGCTTGATCCCTCAACTGAGATGCTTATGAAATAAAGGCCCCAACTAGGAGGCACTGGACAGATTCAGAGTCCAGTGCCTGGGTGTGACCAATATTCTCCTTAACACCAAGTGCCGCTGATCCTAGAGTGGCTGTTTACTTCTCTGTTTTTCTTTGCCTAAGTCCACATTCCCAAAGGCAAAAGTTATAGAGTCCCAAGTTATGAATCACACCAAGATACTCTGAGGACCAGTCTCCCCTCTCCTTCCTTTCCCATTGCAAGGACATACCAAACTCACTTAGTCATGAGGCTGAGGGCCCTTGCCAGCATCCAAGAGGCCGTTGCTGCGGTGAGAGTGATTGACGATGATGGGGTGGAAGGAGCCCTCATGACACAGTGAGTTCTTAGGAACTGGGGTCATCTAGAGGGTACAGCCTTCAGAAGGATGTTTCTGGGGCAAGAGAAGACCCAGTAGCTAAAGCATAGTCATGTGCTGGTGGAGTGGAAATGCAGACCGGTTTCTTCCAAAGCTACTGGTCATTCTAAACACCTACCATAATCCTAGCCCTGGCCAGGTTCTGTAAAAATGAGAGAAGGTGATTACTCTGGAAGGGTTTTCTGAGTCAAGTGGAACAGAGAATATCCAGCCCTCACTCGGATTCAATGTGTCACTTTACTATAGGAGAGGGAAGAGTTTTATTTTCTGCCTCCCAATGCCTAACTTTCCAGATTGTCATAGGTCCATCTCCTGACCTCTTGAACAAGAGACGTATTTACTTGTAGAATTATATACTGTCACATGCTGGTCTGCTCCTTGCTTTCCTGACACCATCTTCTAGCACACCTCTTCCTTTATGCCAGTTATCAGTTTATTACCATTTAGCACCAAATCCATCCTTATTTGCCTGCTGCCTGATAATGTTTCCTCTTTGGAGGTGGCACACTGGTAGAGCTGGAGAAAGGGCTTTTTCTCCTCCTGGTTCCCATGCATCTGGTGAACTGTTGCAGGGCCTAGGTCCTGGAGCAGTGGCTTCTGGTGTACTGTATTCTGCATGGTCAGCAGGTAACACCTTTCCCCAATGCTTAACTGGCATGCAGAGGGGGAGTTATGGCTAGTGGTTCCCCCAGCCCCAGACCCTGTCTCTGAAAGTTTTCCAGTTGAAGTCTAGCATCAAGATACCTCCCTGTGACTGGCCCCCCTAAGCACTCCCTTGGGTGACCCTATAAAACAATCCAAGGTATGGAGTCTTCCAGTGGACACCTTCTCCTGACACCCCAGAGGGCACATTCCCAGAAAGTTGAACTACCAAGGGGTCTCTGACTTTACTGTGATTCAGGAGACCACAGCTGTGACTTCTCTGAAGTCTTGTTCTCGCAAGAGGATGGTGAAGGATTGTCCTTGGGTACCACGGCTCATCTCTAAGGGTACTGGTTCTACCTACAGCTACAATTTCTGAATTCTTTGAGCTTTCTGCCATTACTCCAATTTCTTCATATTAGAATTTTTCTGTTTGAATTACTGTACAGTTTCTGTGCCTTGGTAAAACCCTGTGGCAGAACTTGGAGCAAAATGTTTGGTTTTCTGCTAGTGTGGAGGGGAAAAAAAGGTAGCCAGAAGTATGCATCTACATGGCTTTATGAGCAGTGCTAGTGGGTAGCTTGATGCTCAAGGTCTCAGAAGGAGTAGAATTGGAGAACTAGTGACAAGAAGTCCAGAGGAAAAAAAGTATATAGGTGAATATATCTTCTGAATGAACACAACCAGCAAAGATGTGTTGTGTGACTCGCCAAGACACTATGCAGTGTAGAGGAGGCTCACAATGAGGTGGACAAAATGATGTGTTTGTATCTGTCAGCAGCCACCCCACTGCTTGCTCAGTGGACTGTGAACAGAGAAGCCAAGTTTATAGGGATGGAGGCTCTATAAGTGATTGAGAGGATGGCCTTCTCCATGACAAGGTTATCCTGGCTAATAGTACATTCCCCAGGCTTCCTATAGCAGAAACTAACACTGAGCCCCCAGTATGATACTGCTCCCTAGAATAACTAGTAGCCATCTGGTGGTAGGGTGATTACAGTGGACCTCTCCTGTCATGCAAGTGTCAGATATTTATCATCACTGGAATTGAGACTTGTTCTAGTTTTCCCTCTCTTCCCAGTGCTTTTCAGTACTATTCATGGGTTCATGGGATGCCTTATCTTCCATCATGGCACTCTCCACACACTGCTTCAGACCCAGGAGCCCATGCCCCAGACAGCAAGTACAGCAGTGGTGTAATGCCCATAGGATGAACCGGTCTGACCATGGGCCCATTCACTGTAGTGGCTGTGCTAAAGCCAAGGTACAGTGACTTCCTGGAGACTCAGCTGAAGCTCCACTGGGAAACAGCACCCAGGAAGGACAGAGTTCTGTTTTATTGGACACAGTTAAGCTTTGATTCAGAGAAGATGGGATAGTGCTGACACTCCCTGGCCAGAACAAATCATTCTGAGGCTCAAGGAATAAAAATGGAGTTGTCCTTTATTGTTATGCCTAACAAACCACACACAGAATTGTTGTTTTAAACAGGGTGGTTTAATGTGGTTCTGTTATGTTGAAAGATAAGACCTCCTCACTGGGGTTCTTACACCACTGAGCCAGCAGGCAGAGAAGGAGCTACTCTGCTGGATGGAGGGATTGATCCTGATCATGAAGGGGTTATTGAGTGGCAGCTACATAGCTGGAGTGAGAAAGATGATTTTTGGAGCCTGTGGAAAACTCTGGGTACCTAGTAATCTTTGCTCAGTACTAAAACGTAGTAGAAAACTATGGCAATCCAAACACAGGCAGGCAGGGTGATGCGAGCTCAAACCCTTCAGAAAGTAAGGTTTTGACCAGTCCACAGGTGAAGAGCCCCAGCTTGACTGAGTAGCACAGAACGGTGGTGAATGAAGGAAGTCACAGGTGTTGGCAATGATGTCAAGACCAATCACAGAAAAAAGGACAGTACCATTGTGTTGGGTGAGGTTTAAGGAGCCAGAGGTAAAGGGGAGCTGCCCATCAGACAACTCATACTGCACCCCCCAGAAGCTTCTGTTGGAGACACAGGAGCTGATAACACTGAGGGCTGAATCAGTGGATCAGGAGATGGGTGGTCACGGAAGGAATGGCTCATTGACACAGGCTATCTTCTGAACAGATCCCAGGTGCCAGAACTGTGGTTTCCCCCGAGATTCTGTAGTCATACATTACTACAGGGGAAGTGTGTACTCAGGGTTCTCGGAGGGAACTCTGTTCTCTTTGGGCTGGGAGGCTTGGTGATACCTGGGCACTTGGATGACAGTACATGGACAGGGCAGTGTTAACCTTAGACCTGCTGCATGGAGTCTTGGTTTCGTAGGGTTATGGCATCCAGAGATCCACAGCCTCTGTAAGGCATAGGCACTGGGGGACACCCAGTTTTGGCGTTTGCATCAGGGAGGACAGCCAAGCTGTGGATGGGCAATTAGATATAATATTTCAGTGAACTTCTTATTCTTCAACTTCTGACCCCTGCATTACAGTTGTGGGAGAAACAGAAGAAACAGCACTATGTATTAGTTGCTGTTTTAAAAATTAAACTGCACCCTATAGAAAAGTCCCCAACTTTCTCACAGTCAGCCACACCTAAGGGTTTCATAGGGTAGCAGTATATCCTACGAAGTTCATTCTGGGACATGTGCAGTATTGTCTTTGGAGTTCAAATAGGGAAGTGGAACCATTATGAATGCAGTAAAATGAAAGATTTATTATGGGGATTCCATGTAATAGGAGCCAGAAAAAATTCAATGGAAAGCTGTTTTCTCCATATCTCCTGGCAGGTCTGAGGTTGTTATAGGTCACAGAAGTGGCCACGAAGAAAAGCTGTCCATGAAGTAATTAGGGCAAGGACCAGTGGGTCTGTGTGTGATGGCTGATTTTATCTATCAGTGCGCTGGAGTTATGTAATCAGACCTAATTACATAATCAAACTTGAATCCAAATGTGTTTACCATCTACAACTGGTGAACTTTAAGTAATGATTACCCTTGATGATGTGAGTGGGCCTTGTCTGATCAGCTGAAAAATCTTTTAATAGTCCAGAGTAAGGTTTCCAAGAGAAGAGTTTCTACCTGTGATCTGCAGCATCAGTTCCTGGCTGAGATTCCAGTTCTTCCACATAGACTGAGGGAACTGTTTGCTCCATTCTTGTGTGGATTCCAAGCAGCACTGAGTGCAGGACTTGGCCCAGCATGGATGCTCAATAAATATTTCCTGTATTGAAATGACATCCATCTGTCGGAGTCGGTGCGAACAGAGCTCTGCCTCGGGGCAGAGGTGGAAGCTGAGGGACCTGAGAGGGCCTTTCCTGTCCTTAGATCCTGTGACAGTGAGTGGGAAGTGCTCCAGACTGTGAATAGGTGGTTGGGAGAGAAAATGAGAAGAGAATTTGGGATCTATGAAGTAAAATCAAACTTTTAGGCGGGGCATGGAAATCAGTGCAACTTGGGGGGGATGCTGAAACTTGGGCTATTTTGAGCGTGCTTGCTGCAGGGGAAGACTTATGTTCGCTTCTGATGGGGCAGGCAATTTCTACACACTTTCTACATATTCACTCATGTCACCTTCATGACCTCCGTGAGACAAGTGCTATCATGATCTCTGTCTCACAGATGGTTGAAGGGCAGACAATGAGGTGAAGTAGATAGGAAAGGATCTGTTTCTTTTCCTGGGGGCTCCCTCTCTGCGCAGGTCCTCTCAGGCAAAGGCCAGTGGCCCTTTGTCATATCTCATGTAATTCTAGCCCAAAGCGTCATTGCATTCTATCTTCCTGAGTTTGCCAAGAAAATCCCATGGTGCAGAGTGAGTTTTGAGGACCCATGGTTTGCACTGCATCTGTCCTGGTGGTCTTCTGTGTGGGGACAGATTTCTGTGCTAATCTTTTCAGTCTGAGATGCAGAGCTGGCTCGGTGACCACATGTGCAATTCATAAAGTTTGCATTTTCCACGGGACTCAGTTTCCAGAGCATCTTGGCCTGTGTGCTGCAAGCTTTCAAGAATTTCAGCCCAGAAATTCTGTCCACAGATTGCTCAGATACACACATATTCCACACGGCTGTGAAGTTTGGCATGGGTATTCTATTATTGCAACAGGATCAGATTTTGGAGTTTTATTAATATTCTTTCCTACAGGGATTTTTTTGTGGGGGAGGTAGAATCTGGACCAACACTGGTTTCTCCAGGTTCATCATTATTCCCGACATCCTCATTTGGCTTCCTTCTGTCATTTTTGACCCCATTTGCCACACTGACTTATGTCTTCCTATCCCGAAGGCTGGTCCTTGTGCAGTGCATGAAAATTAGAATATGACTGTCAGTGAAGGAATATGATTATAATCGCTATAAATCTGCAGCCACCACATTAGTTTACGAAGTCTGTTTACATTCAATTTTTCTGAAACAAAATAAGCTTGCTTCACTTTAAGGCAAAGGCCTCAAGTTGTGAGATTTGATCTCAGCCTTTGTCGGGGGCCCTGCTCTGACTCCTTCCTCTAGAGTGAGCTGTGGAAGCCCTCAAACAACCTGCCCAGTGTCCTAGGACAGGTGTGTTGGTCCCCAGCTGGTGCTAGTCACACTTATGGAGTCCTTATTCAAACCACTAAGGTTGAGGATGAATGGATTTTCTACTTTTGTGCCCAGTATGGACATCAGATTGTTGCCAAGGCTGAGAACTCTGAGTTCTGGGCTGTAGAGGATATTATTGTCCTACCATAATTCTAGGACACTGGAGCTTGCCAGTTGTGAACCCCTTTTGGCTACCATCAACTTCTAGTTCTGGAGAAAGGTCCCCTCCATTAGGGGTTGTATTGTGTGCCCTCCAAAATAGCTATGTTAAAATCCTGAGTCCTAGTACCTCAGAATGTGACCTCCTTTGGAGACATAGTCCTTGTAGTTGTAATTATTTGAATTAAAATGAGGTTGTGGTAGAGAACAGTGGAGCTTTCATCCTGAGGTCTTTATTAGAGAAGGAAGGAGATGCAGAGACACACAGGAAAGCCATGTGACAATAGAGGTAGAGATTGTAGGGATGCATCTGTAAGCCAAGGAAAGCCAATGATTGCCATTGTGAGAAAAATACCAGAAGCTACGGAGCAGTAAGAAGAGACTTTGGAGAGCCTACAGTTTTAAAGAAATACAGAAACTGTGGACACTTTGGCCTTGGGCTACTAGTCTCTAGAATGACGAGACAATACATATCTGTTGTCTTAAGACCCCCACTTTGTGACAATTTTCAGTAGACTTAGGATCTACATACACCCTCCAGGTTAGACTGACCAGCTTTCCTGTGCCCTGCGCACAGCCACATTCCACCCACCAGGAAACTATGCTTCATGCTTCTGTGGTACTCACGCTGTTGGGGCCTTGCTCAGAAACTGAGCATTGTGAAGGCACTACTGAGACCACATGGTTTGCTTCTGTTGACTACTGCATCATTTCAGTTCTGAGTAGGGCTGCATAACTCAGTAGGTCACCAGGGCCACTCAGAGTCAGAGCCAACATCTAAATGCATGAATTTTCCTCTCTACCCTGTCTTGATGAGAGATATTTGTTGGATGCTGACAGAGCAGTGCTCTCTGTGGAAAGTACAGGACCTGTGAAAGTCAAGGGAGTATGTAATGAAAACTCTTACATACTTTTGTGGCACATGGCAATTAGGATTAGGACATGAGCTATATGATAAAGAAAACTCATAGCTTTTGTCCTTTGTATTCACAGAGAATCATGGTGGCATCACGTAGCCTTTGTCTCTGTGGGTTTAGGGAGTAGAATTCTACATTCTTTAGTTCTTTTCTATTTGATATTCTTTCCAGAAAGTCCCAGCATTGGAATTCTCTCCATTACATTGGCATTAAGGGTCCATATCTGGCTGTAATTTCTTGTCTTTAGTAACATACACAAGGCTTCTCATCAGGCCTGGATGAGACAGTTTTCAGACCAATTTTAAGCATGCACATCTGTTCCTGCTCTGTAGAATGGGATTTATACAGAGAGAACACAGGCAAAGAGCAGATGAAGCCCTAGGGCTTCTCCTGCTTCTGGAAGGAAAAAGAAGAATTTCTTTAGAATGCCCAATGGGCCAATATAAATTGTAGTCCAGGGACAAAACTACAGGTAAGAGAAACAGGTCTGAAAGATGCAGTTTTAGACCATTGGTCTTATAAAAAATATTTATTGAACAGTTACTGTGTACCAGGCATCTTGCACTAAGGAAACAGTAATGAACAAACCTCATTGAAACCCCACCTTCCCCAGTTTTGTTCAATGGGATTACTACCAAAGAATAAGTAAGAAGACCAGGCAGGAATTCTTATGTGGAAGGATTAGAAACAAGTGTGGAAATGTAGTGAGCTAGGTTAGGGCAAGTGACTCAAGACAGAAGCTACGGAAAGGACCTGGTGCTGGTGGCATGTTTTTGTTTTGGGGTGGCCTGTGGGGACAAGTTGAAATCCTCTATTAGGGCCAGTTGGTGGATCTTGTTGGAAGTATCTTGACTAGACTTCTACATGTTTCCCAAGGAGATGAAATTAAGAAATCTTCACCACAGCAATATCTTCCTACATGACGGGAAGGAAAAGGAAACATGTAACTAGAAAGGGAAAGGATGGAAAGAAAAAAGGCTAATGCTGACCTCTTGGCTTCCATTCCACAAAGACTATGGTCCCTGCGTGAGGCAGAACAGGGCCTCTCACTGGGAATGAGAACCACAGCAAAGGCCTGTCTTTTCAGCTGCCATCCAGGGTAAGAGTCATGTTGTAGCTTCCTGGGACCTCCTCATACATGGGTTTCTGTGTTGGAATCTCTGCAACAGTATAGGTGGTGACTTATGACCATAGCCAGAGGGGAAACTAGAGGCCACAGATTTGTGTGTAGAGTATCTGGGAGATGGAGTCCCAAGTGGACTGTATCTTTATTTCACAGCAGGGTCTTCTGTGCTCTGGACACAGAGCTTCTGACATGTGTATCCAGACTGGCTGTTAGACTGGGGCATTTTACACAACACCTGCCAGCCTGTCTCTGTCGTGTGCAGGTTTCTGTGACCAACAGTCAACTGGAAGAATGAGCCAACATCCAGGGGCCTCTAGGTTCTTCTCCTCTTTGTAGAGGCTTCTGGTCTTTTATAAAAATGTCTGATTTGAGTGCCCTGAACCAACCACAGGCTTTCATTAGAAGTATGCCATGCTTGTTTAGTATTTTTCCAGGTTGTTAATGGTCATTTTCCTACCTTGCCTATCTAATTGCCTTCCTAAGCCATTCTTTGAAGAGCAAGATCTGCACCTGGCTCTCTGCTCTGAAATGTTAACTCCAGCCAAAAGGATGCTTTTCACTTCCTGCTGGAGGCTGGGAATGTTTCTCCACTTTGAAGCCTTCATATTTTGTTCTTTTTCTCATCAATCATATGATATTATTTCCATCTAAATTACTCACAGGCTGTGTGAATAGAAAGCGTGTGTTTTGAAGCTGGTATTCTGGAACAAAGAGAATGGTGTGGAAGCACACGTGGTATTGGTATAGAACTGAACTTGGCATTGGATACTTCAGCTCATTCTCCAGGCCTTAACTGTGCATATTTTAATCAGAGCACATGTCTGGTCCATGTGTATAAAATTTAACTTTGGCTCATCTAAAAGGATTCTAAACTTAGAGATTTTAGCTGCAGAAAATGCCTTTTAAACAATTAAAACCTTTTGAGGTTCATGTGTGTTGTGAAAAATAATACAGAGATATCCTTTGTACAGTCTTATCCACTTGTGCCGATAAGATCTTGTAAAACCATAAAACCGCAGTAACGATACACTTAAGATAAAGAACAGTTTCATCACTACCATGGTTCCCTACACTCACTCTACCTCCCGCAGCCATTGCTCTATTCTTCACATCTGTAATTTTGAAAGACATGTTTTCTATTAGGCCAACCTTGGGAAAGTTGGCTTTCTTCCTCACTAGAGTTCTAAACCCCCTGCCATTTTAGTAGGTAAAGAATCTAAATCTTGTGCTGTTGACACATTAGCATTGTGTTGTGATGGCCAACTATGCAGACTTTAGAGGCAGACTGTTTAGGTATGAAATCACTGGCTGGGTGATCTAAGACCAGGTACTAACAGTCTCCATGCTTCAACCTTTTCATATGTGAAATTGGGATGCTACTTATAGGACTCAGCCGAGAAGGTTGTTAAGAACTGACCAAGTTGATGAGTCAGAAGTACTTAGAACAGTGCTTCTCAGGCTTAAATGTCATACCAGTCGTGTGGGTCTTATTAAAATACTGCTTCTGATGGGTAGGTGGGTCTTGCACGCTCCTTTCAGGTGCTTGGTGCTGCTGCTGGTCTCAGCTCTCAGTTTGAGTAGTAGGCACTCAGGAAAGCATCAAAAAGCATGTGAGCACCCAGCAATCATTGCTTCCCAGCACGAGGCTGCAGCTATGTTGCAAAGCCTGAAGAGTGCAGACCCTGGAATGTCCCTGATTTTCCCAGTGTAGGGCCAGATTTAACACCAAGAATGAGGCCAGTGGCCAGCCCGCAAGGAAAGGAGTGACAAAAGGCTGCTGGTACCGCTGGCCCCAGATGTCTAAACTTGTGTTCTCCCCTGTGGGAAGAGGCTGACCCTAGGTGGTACTGGGCTTCCACCTCCAGAACAGTAGCTCTGGTCACTACCACCATTCTTCTGCCTGGGCAGGCAGGGCAGGTTAAGAGTAGGGACAGCCCAAACAGGAGAAGCAAGACTGCCTATGCCCAGGTGGCCATGAGAAGCTCTGTATTGCCCACGCCCTTTCTCTGCTCATCCCCTTCTCCATCTTGCAGCTCTGGACCCACCTTACTGTCCTCCAGGCTCACTGCCCATTTGGCTTCTATGGCTTCCATGTTTTCCCAGCCCTCTCACCACTCTTCCCCTCCTGCCTTTGCAGGTCCTCCTCTGGAGGTCTGCCAAGTCCCTCCATGCATTCAAGAGCCTCCAGAGAGCTCCCACGCAGGTGCCTTTTCTAGAGGTTCAGCCCATGATGCCTGCTGCTTCTGCAGCAGGTCATTTGGTGTCCTAAATCCAGGAATGTGCCTGGGTTCCTCATGTGAATGTCTGCCCTGTAAGGCTCCTCCTCCTTTGTGTATGGTTTAGAAATAATGTTGGCTAGTTGCTGAGGCCAAAGACCAAAGAATCAGGTAAGGGTCCTCCCTGTTTGTCACCAAGAATTATTTCATGATTCCAGACTGTAAGCTGAGTAAAATTCAGGCATATTAGATTCACCCCAACTTAATTTCCTGGTTTTCCTATCCTGAGTTCCTTACATACACCCAACATTCAAGCCAAATGGGGCTAAAATTAGTGAAATAATCACAGGCTTTCTGGTCTCTGCACCAAGAGCAGAGTTTCTTAGCCTTGGTGTTATTAACGGTTTGAGTTGGATAATTCTTTGTAGTGGGGACTGTCAGTGTACTGTTGACATGCTTAGAAAACATCTTTTGCCTCTACTCAGTAGCACCACTCCTTCCTTAAGTTACTGCAATTAAAAATGCTGCCAGACACTGCCACATGTGCACCAGGGAGACAAAGTCACGGCTGGTAAGAGCAACTGCTACAGAGTCCTGCTGCTTCATTTGCATGGGAAGTTGTTTCCCGTATTTCCTTATCCCCATTGTAACAGTGATAAATTTGAAAAAGCAAATTGTAGAGAAGTATACATGCTATGATCATGAATGAATGAGAGCTAGAACAGAATATACAGACATGGGCAAAGCAATATAAGTTGTGTTTCCTTGAGCTACTCTTCTGTGGAGCTGAAAATGTGATCACTTTATATCTAACTATATTTACCTGTCTTTCACCTGGGCTATGATTCCAAGGTTCTGGCTCTAGAAATTTCATGGCAGACAAGTTGCGTCTCCTGTGGAAATTGCCTTTGGGTGCTGTGAACCTTTCAGGCTGGCTGAGACCCATGCATGAGCCACCTACCATCCACTGATGTCCTGTCCCATGGGATTCAGACACATCTGGGTGTGCTTGGGTGTGTCTGAATCCCAGGGCTAAATCTGACTCCTTCTGTGAATGGACCCTCTGCTACAATGGGAAAGTAGAATTAGGATTAATTTACTAACATTTAATTTTCTTAAATGTGCCTGTTCTTCTTCTTTTTTTTTTTTAAATGTCTGATTTAACCTCCAGTCCAGCCTCCCAAACTGCTGAGCTTCCACCGACCTGTCCGCTCTTAGTATGATGCAGTGTGGGTGCTCATGCTCCCTCTAGGGCCTGCGCTTTCTCCTCTGATGGGGTCTTTCACAGGGCTGCTCTGGAGAACAGAACTTGGGTACTTTTCTTCCTCTCTCCTGTTGTGCACACTCCCTTAAGATATAGGCTGCTGTAGGCCCCCCATGGGCACTGTCACTGCTTGAGGATACCGCAGCTGTGTAATCTGACTCTTTGACATTCATCACGTGTCATGAGCTGGTGACAGAGAGGAACATGAAGTCCTTCCATGAACACCCAGGACAACAGGATCCTGGATCTTCTCTGGCTCCACTTCACAGGGACCCTGACCAGCTCTCCAACTTCTCTATCTCAGAATGTTCTATCTATACAATCAGAGAAATAGTTCCTGCCCTGGGAATCTGGTGAGACTTTGTATTTAAGTGCACTGAGCCTTGGAGAGAATGTCACCACTTATTAGAGGACAAATTTCAGAAATGTGTTCATTTTACACTGGGAAATAGTACTGGTTTTTATTTTTCTTCAGTAAAATGTCCCAGTGGCTTCCTGTCTTCAGGTGTCTTTCACAGAAAGAGTTTATCTTCAGGAAGGATTCCTGAAGTGAAGGTGAAGAGTGAAATCCAGTTTCAGTCGCTCCTGACCTGTACGCCTCCATCAGCTCCTCACATGTTTTCCTGTAATCTCAAGGAACTTCTAGAACCAGGGACCTACTTACAGTCATGGCTGCAAACCAGGCCTTCAGTGTAGGATGTGGGATGTCTGGGAAGATTTCCCTTCTAAATAGAAGCAAGTTGAGGGGCAGGAAGCTTCTTTCTTCAGGAGCCCAGTAGGGAATCAGGAAGGGCTTAGAGGTTACAGGTGTGGCTCGTTTGAAAAAGAAAAGCTGTTTCCTCTCCAGAGCCTGCGCACATTGGAGTACTGGGATAGAGTATGGTGACCATGGTGAACATTGGTTGGGGGATGTAACTGGATAATGTCTTGCTCAACCAGAATTATGAGACAAGATATTAAAATGGATTTGTCAGAACACAAGATTTTAGAAAAATATAATCATTTGCGAAAGAAATCTAACAGGTGCTGTGCCTTCTCTAGTTTTTTTTAGAAGTAGCACCATGTAGACTGGCCATCGGCCTCCTCCACATTTCAGCTATGTTGATGATCACATGTGCCCTGAGGCTGGACAATCTCCTACTCTGAATTCTGAAACAGGCCCCAGTTTTGAGCTTCTGGGACTTTTTTAGCCATGTGTTTATCTCCTATGCATCTTTAGGACTGTGTTCTCCTAGAAGGGCTCTGCTTGGCACTGGTGCACCAAGAAGGGTGCCAGGTAAATATCTCTAAATGAACAATAGGGTCATAAAGCCTCTGCCATGTAAAAATGTTCCATCCTGTTAATAAAGTACTTTCTTTGTTGTTGGGGTCTTTTTTCAAAACTTTAATATTCTTAAGAGCGCCTGTGGAGGAGAAAGACAGTTCATTGTCTGACTTGGCAAGCACTTCACGGCCTCCTTATACTGTTCCACACACAATGCCAGGCAGAAGAGGATAAAGATGAGTCAAGGAGCGTATGGTGTAAAATTAATGAGAATACAGTGGGCTCAATTCAATATGACACATGCTTTGTTGGAGTGCTGAGACAGGGAGAACTTCAGGGGTTCCATTCCTTGAGCCTGAAACACAGGATGAGTAGTGTGTCTCCCCCTCTTTCATTCAGGAATAGGTAATGCATAGATTAAATAAACAATTTGATGCAACAGGTATATAATGAACAGACCCTATGTGCCACAGAGCTTAGAAAAGTGGGAAGTCGCTTATATGCAGTGATCCAAGATGAAGGTATTTTTAATTCTCTCTTATTTCCATACTCTTCTCTCCTCTCTCACTGTCACTGGGTGTATGTGGTACATCTACTTCTTGCCATTCTTCCTGTCATCTAACCTGTTGCTTCTAATCTACTGATTTCTAGAAAATGGTTTTTTTTCTGTATGGCAACTTATTACAACCCTAGCTGGCTATACATTTAGGCCATTGGGAAATAAATTAATCCTCATCCTTGGGTGTGTGCTTAGACATTCTGATTCACTTGGTCAAGGTGAGATTTGGATTCCCTAGCCGAAACTTGCCTGCATCCAAAGTTTAGTTGTCTACCTTATAAGCAATTCTACATCCATAAATTTGAATGAGGCTTGCGGATGACCCGGGTTCACCTGTAGAATTAGGTGCATGGGCTTGGTGACAGCTCTTTTCTAAGCACAAAATTCATTTTGAAATCTCTAGGGTGTGAAGACACAGTCCTGGCCTCTCCACGAGTTATAGCAGCCAGTGTAAGACTCCAGCATTGGAGCTGCCCAAGGCCAAGAAATGGCCCCATTCATGCTTCAAAATATCTTAATACTTCACAAGCAGTGATGAATGGTGGTTGAGTTCACTCCTAATCAGGTGTTTAAAATCTCAGCTAATAAATATTGGTGATACCAAAGGGCTCAATATTTCAACAGAATGGCCAAATAATCAGAATTCAGGATCCCCTAAACTGAGAAGATTTAAGACTTATGACTTAAAAACTGAGTATGAGCTATGCATACACACACCAAATTTAAACATAACCTGACATTCATAAAATATGTCTGGTTGGGCAAAGTTACAAAGTGGTAACATCCTGCCACCTTCTAATTCCAGAGACATCTTCTCTCAGAGTTCAGCCTAGTCTAGCTTTGGCTACATACGTCTGTGACTCGAGTTCACATGGCAGCTGCCTGTTGCTCTTGGACACACTCTGATCGGATAGTTTTAGCCAACCAGCATCACTGAGCACCTGTCTTAGGTGAACTGGGCATGGACAAGCACACGCATTTCCCTTGAGGCCCTCACTGTCACCTGTGGGTTGGACGAGATATAAAGGTACTAAAAGTTTGCACAGAACAGAAAACAGAGGCCGAAGAAGTAGAAGCGGCAGAAATATTTAAGAGGTTCTGCTCGCTGAGCCTGATACACAGGACTCCCTTGCTTTCACCTGAAAGTAGGTTATTTGCAGTTTAATTCAAGGTATCAAGGTCACATCAACCTTGTGAGGAGTTCTCCAAAGGAAGGCAGTGAGCAGAATCTATGGTGTGTGACTTGGAAGACATCACAGCTTGGTGAGGGAGGGAAGACAAGAGCAGGGATTATTCTAATAGGAAAAAAGAGCAAATAACACTGATTTCAGTGAGTGCTTGATGTGGTCCTTTGTCACATGTACATGCGATATCTGTGAGATCGGTGCATTTGTCATTTTACCTTCAGAGCCTGTAAGAGGTCCACCAGCGTGTCCAGGACGATGTCCCCTGTGAGGCCCAAATCCAGATCTGTCTTTTCCAGGTTGAATCCTCTAATGAATCCTAGGAAGAGGCAAAAAAGAGATTTTTCAGGGATTTGGAGGAAGAAGAAACATTCCCAGACACGAGTTAGATTGGAGCATGAGTAGCTTATTGGATCCTGGGAAGCATTAGTGGGATATGAAACAGAAGAGAGAAGAAGGAAATCAAATAAGGGCACACAGTCCCATAAGTTGCATGTGTGGGACAATGGGCTGTGAGTCCCACTGGGATGTCAAATGACAGCACAGACCAGAGCTCGGAGTTCTTCCATCTGAGTGTGAAAACCTGGGGCTATTTGTCACCTGCCACTGGCTAAGGGGCACTTCTAAGGGCATTAATTCTCAGTGGCCTGGCTTGCCTGTGTACTAGCCAAACATGTCCCCCACAGCTAGTAAAAAAGTCACCCGCTGGGGAGTCTGGACTCTCAGTGAACAGCCTTATGCTCAGGGTGGATCAGTCTGTGGCCCTGGATGTTGGAGGGTGGAGGATGGAGAGACGGCAGTGCAAGTCCTGTCCCCAGTCCCTCCAGGGAGGCCCAGGCTGTGCTGGAGAGAGCCATCCCATTAACTCTGTCTCAGAACCCATGTCTCTGGGCTCCATGGAAGTGAGTCTGAGCCTCGTAGAGGGAACTTCTTGCCTACAAAGGGGCAGGGCTGCTTTGCAAACCTTCCCTTGGTGACTAGAATGATGCATGTCCCAGCAATTTTTAACCACCAGACTTCGTTTAAAAAAAAAAAAAAGTCCAAAACTGGTGTAGAAGGTTTGCCCATGAATATTTCAAGTCATACTGGATTTCAAGGTAATCGACTGGGATTTGCGTCTCAGCTTTCTCATGTCTGAGCTCTGCAATTTTGGAGAGTTGTTTAATTTCCTGGATCTTAGGTTTCTTGTTCATGAAAGAGGACTGTCAACCAGGCTGGCCCCTTCAGGTTCCTGTTGACTGGTGCGCCAGCAGCACCCAGCTCACCCAGCACACATCTGGGAACATGGAGCAAATGACCTGCTGTGGGAGCTCTGCCTTGGTTTTGAGTAGAACTGCTGGCTGGAGGCCACTGAGAACTGGGCATGTACGGCTGTCTTTTTCAGGAATCTGAGTGGTAGATAGGAGTCCAGGCTGTGGCATCAGTAGCCTGCGTTGAGTTCTGATTCTGCTGCTTACTGGTTGTGTCACTCCAGGTAAACCACTGAGCATTTTGACCCGCAGTTCCCTTATATGTACAGTGGGTTAAACCAGATTGTACATGCATAGCGCTTTGCAGTGTAGGGTGTGTACCCAGGACTCAGTGTCAGCCTCCTGTTATCACCTCTTGTCCTCCAACTCAGTGGAGCCAAGAGGGAGTGCTGGGCACTTTCTGAGACACCCAGGAGGAGTTCTGACATCATGGAAACAGATGCTCTTTGCCTGTCTTTGTCTGTAATTGTCAAGCTTTGTTCTCTTCCACAATTAGACGTATTGAGTTCAAAAGAGACATTGTCTCACACTAATGAATAGATTAATAACCTCCTGCCCCAGATGCAAGACTTTTTATCTGCCTCTTGAAATAATTATGACATCTCTGGGAAAGAGGGGAGCTGCAGGGAGCCACATAGAATAAATAATTCACACCCGATGTACCTGTGCCCCACCCTTGGCTGGGAGGTGGGAACCTGTGGCCATTGGCAGGGTAGACGGGCTTGAAAGGCACTCAGGGGACACATGGGGTGAGTGCACATTGTCTGGCCCCTAACCAGTTACTTAGGGAAAAATTAAACCCTGACCCTAACATCAGGAGTGGAGTGAGAGCTAAAGGAGGTAGAGAAAGGAAAAGGATTGCATGCCTTTCAAGGATGGGCTCAAGCTTGCAATTCCCAGATGTGCCCTGGCAACCTGGCCTACACAAAGGATGCCAGACCAGCTCAGGCCTGGAGCTGGAAGGCTGGTCCTCCCTCACTGGTGAACAGGTGGATGCCGCACACTGGCCTCTTCTTTCTGTGCAGAAGGCCAACCATGGCGTCCTGGTTTGGTGTCAGCCTCTATGCTGAATATCAGCAGTTCTGTTTCTTGCCCTGGGTGGGTAGCAGACCATGTGAGTTGATGTGGTATATGTGAGAACCCCACCAAGACCTGTTTCCTTTATCCCTAATGCACCTCCCGGCTGGCTCATGCTGGGCCAGGCTGTTAGACCCATTAGCCAGCTCCACCCTGTAAGCAGTTGATGAGAGCTGACACTTTCTCACTTTCCCTGTGAGGGAGCAGCAGACAACCAAGGAAGTAGAAGTTCTTTAGGAGAAAGATGTTTCCAACAACTTGAGAAGAGTATCAGAATCTTTTAATAAACACAGATTTCATATTTATTCGCTTGTTTTCACAATAACATGTGAACTACTCTGAAATGAGTATTTAAAAAAATCTATCAGCTCACCCAGCAGAAAGCAGTAAGTTTTCTTTCTTTAGAATTAACATTTTAATTTTAGAGGTAGAGTAAAATAAAACAAAAAAACACGGGAACCAAATTATCCAACATTTCAAGAGAAGCTCCTCATCCCTGGCTTGTCCAATATGTAGGAACTCGGCTGCCCAGAGGGATTGGAAGTCTAAACAAAGCTAACCACTAGCTTCCAAATTGATTTTCAAACCGAAATTGGAACAGCTCCCCAATGCTCCCAGGATTTGGGGCTATTAATACTGAAGAACAATGAGAAGGGAAAAAGTGAGTGTGCAAGAGGTGATTTATGACCCAAAGGAAGTTGCAAGCTCGGAAACTTGTATGTAACCCAATCACAGGCCCCTCTGGAGATGTGCCAGGGAGGAGATGGAGAATGTAAAGGGAGAGGGTTTCTGCGGGATAGGAAAACCTATGAAAGGAGCTGGTGTGGGCTTTGGGCCTGCAGTGAGCAGGTGAGGAGCCGACCACGTTGAACTTCCCATAACCACAGCAGGTTTCTGTGCAGCTGTCGTTGGCGCCTCAGGACCCCCACCCCCAGTCTTTCCTTTTATTTATTTCTTGCTGTTATTCCATCACGGAGCAGGTTACATGGCAGGAAGAGAGTCTCCCAGCAGAGTGTGAGATTGTGGCCACTGTAGCTCAAACCCGTGGTCTCATCTCAGGTGTCAGATTCTAAAGTGTCAAGGTCACAGATCCAGCTGCTACTTGGTGAGCCCTGCCATGGCCAGCTTGGAATTTGGGAGCACAGCAAAGTGAGGTTGGGCAGTCAGAGCCTGGCCAGGTGTTCTGGGAATGGACACCGGACCTCACCCTCTTTAAACATTGTTTTCACAGAAGTTATTTGTTATTATTTACAGATCTGTTGGGACACAATTGATACACAGTAAGTCACACATTTAAAGTATGCGGTCTGATGAGTTTTGACACATGTATTTCCTAACGAAACAACTAAAATCAAGACAATGAACATACCCGTCAGCCCCAAAAGTTTCCTCAGGCCCCTGTAAATTCATTCCTCCCTCCTTCCTTACCTGCAAGCAAAGTATGATCTGGTTTCTGTCACTAGATTTATTTGCATTTTTTTACAATTCTTAATAAATACATTCATTTAGTATATAACTTTCTGGGCTGTGTTGTGGTCTGGGTTCTTTCAGCTTATTTTGACATTCATTCATGTGATTGCATAGACCAATATTTATTCCTTTTAGAGCAGTATTCCATTGTATCAATACAGCACAGTGTGTTTTTTTCATTCACATGTTGATGGGCATTTGGGTCATTTCCAAACTGGAGTTATTACAAATTAAGGTGCAGTGCACATTCATGCATAAACCTCTGTGTAGAAATGTATTTCATTTCTTTTTGGATGACATGGTTAAGTTGTCTCATAGATATTTGTTGTCTTGGAGGTATTTTCCTGGCTTCCTAAGAAAATGTCAACATGTTGTCCATGTGATGCATGACATGGTATGACATGCATGAGAGTTTTATCTTTACCATGTACTCATTAACACTTGATATGGAGACTTTAGGCATTATGGTAGAAGTACAGGGATATCTCAGTGTGATTTTATGTGGTAATTCCCTAATAACTAATATCATTAAATATCTCATTATGTGCTTTTGTATATCTTGTTTGTATATCTTCTTTGGTGAAATGATTTGTATATCTTTTTTTTTTGAGAAAGGGTCTTGCTTCATAGTTCAGGCTGGCCCTCAGCTCACTATGTAGCCCAGGCAAGCCTGGAACTCAGCAATCCTCCTGCCTCTGCCTCCCAAGTGCTGGGATTACAGGCATGAGCCACCACGCCCGGCTGATTAGTATATCTTTGTATAACTTCTTTGGTGAAATTTTATTTATATATCTTTGGTGAAATGATTGATTAAATTTTTAATCACATTTAAAACTAGATTATTATACATATGTATAAATCTTTTTGATAAATTTTACAATGTTTCACTTTTTTGAGTTTATGATTTCCTTTTTATTTCCCTAAGAATGTCTACAGTTAGTACATATTTTGAATTTCACTGGAGTCCAACAGATTAGTTTTAAGAGTGGTGTATAGTTTTTATATCACATTTAAGAACCCTTCTCTAGTCCAGAGTCACTTCAATTTTTTTCTGTGCTTTTCTCCTATGAATTTCATAGTTTTAGCTCTTATATTTGGGCTGACTTTGTATTTCAGGTTAAACTGTTTAAATAGTATAAGGAAAGGATGAAAGTTTTTGGTGTTTTGTTTTTGTTTTTTTATGGTTTATTGTTATTATATAGTTTGTGACAAGGTTATCTTTCTTCCATTGAGTTGCTTTGGCATTTTTGTCAAAAAAAATCTACTGGTCACAGTTCTATATTTGATTTTTATGTTTCGGTTTCTCTATACATCTTTTAACAAATGCCAGTCTTTTTTTTAAATTGAATTCTTTATTGGTACAATTTATATACATCTCAAAATCACGTATAACATTGGGGAATTTGTACCAGTATATGACACAAGTTAATTCTCATTTTACCCATATCCTTACCACCCACACCTCCTCACCCCCTTTATACATGCTCTTTTATTTTCTTTCTGTATCATATTTATTCCTTCCCCTCATCACATTCCCATACCAAATTTCCTATGGAAATTTCCCACTCTATAAAAGCTGTCATACTTTCTAGAGCTCATTTGCATCTACAGGTGTTCATGCCAAAGAGAAGATCTGGAATTTGTCTATCTGTGATCTATTGATTTCACTTATTAATATATCCTCCAGGTGTCTCCATTTGCACCTAAACGGATTGATCTTGTCATTCTTTATGGCAGAGTAATACTCCATTTTAGGAAAAAAACCATATCTTCTTTATCCACTCTCCAGTTGATGGGCATTTGGGTTGTTTCCAAGATTGAGATATCACAAACTGAGCTGCTATGAACAAGGGTGTACATCTGTCTTTCCAATGTGACCTTTTAAATTCTTTCGGGTATATTCCTAGCAGGGAGATAGCCAGGTCAAATGGGACCCCTAGTCCTAGTTTTCTGAGAAATCTCCACACGGATCTCCACAGTGGTTGCACAAGTCTGCAGTCCCACCAACAGTGGAGAAGGGTTCCTTTCTCCCCACAGCCACGCCAGCATCTATCGTTGGTTGATTTTGTGATCGCGGCCATTCTTTGTGGAGTGAGATGAAATCTCAGTGTTGTTTTCATTTGCATCTCTCGAATGACCAGTGATGTTGAACATTTCTTCATATGTTTCTTGGCTGCTTTGACTTCTGCCTCTGAGAAGTGTCTGTTCATTTCAGATGCCCATTTTTGAATTGGGTCTTTAAAATTGGGGAGGCTGATCAGCTTGAGTTCTTTATATATTGTAGATAATAGCCCTTTGTCTGATACACACCTAGTAAAGATCTTTTCCCATGTTGTTGGTTGTCTTTTAGCAGTGCCAGCGACTTCTTTTGCTGTGCAGAAGCTTTTCAGTAGAATGAGATCCCATTTGTTGATTCTTTCTGCTAGTTCTTGTGCTATAGAGGTTTTATTCAAAGTCTCTGCCTAAGCCACTGTCTCCAAGAGTTTTCCCTAGCCTGTTTTCCAGCAGGCTTATTGTTTCTGTTTTAATGTTTAAGTCTCTGATCCACCGCGAATTTAGTTTTGTGTATGGTGAAAGAGATAGGTCTAGCTTTAGCTTTTGGCAGGCTAAAGCCAGTTTTTCCAGCAACATTTATTAAAGAGGCTGTCTTTCTTCCATTGGGGATGTTTGGCTCCTTTGTCCAAGATAAGGTGGCTTAGTGTATCTGGAGTTGTTTCTGGGTCTTCTGATCTATTCCATTGGTCCTCGGGTCTGTTACTTGCAGACCCAATAGCATGCAGTTTGTATCACAGCAGCTTTATAGTAGAGTTTTAAATTGGGGATTGTAATACCCCCTGCCATGTTGTGGTTGCTTAGAATTGCTTTTGCTATTCTAGATTTCTTGTGTTTCCAGATGAATTTTTGTATTATTTTCTTTAGCTCTGTGAAGAATACCGTTGGAATTTCTATTGGAATTGCATTGAATCTGTATAGTAGTTGTGGGAGTATAGCCATTTTGACAATGTTGGTTCTCCCGACCCAGGAACAAGGGATACCTTTCCACTTTCTGGTTTCCTTTTCTACCTCAGTTTTCAGAGTCCTATAGTTTTCAGAGTAGAGGTCTTTCACTTCCTTTGTTAGGTTGATTCCTAGATATTTCATTTTTCTGGGTGCTACTGTGAAAGGGATTGCCTCCCCAATTTCTCTTTCAGTGAGTCTGTTGTTTTTGTAGACAAAGGCTGTTGATTTTGGAGCATTGACCCTGTATCCAGCAACACTACCAAATTTGGTAATTAAGTCTAGCAGTCTTTTGGTTGAGTTTTTAGGATCCTCTAGATAAGAGTATCATATCATCAGCAAATAATGACAGTTTAACTTCTTCCTTTCCTATCTTTATTCCTTTTATATCTTTGTCCTGCCTGATTGCTATGGCTAATGTTTCCAGTACTATATTGAACAAGAGTGGTGACAACGGGCATCCTTGTCTCATTCCTAATCTTAGTGTAAAAGGTTTCAGTTTTTGCCCATTGAGTATGATGCTGGCTGTTGGTTTCTCATAAATAGCTTGTATTAAATTGAGATTAAGTCCATCGATTCCAATTCTCTGTAGGGTTTTCATCATAAATGGGTGTTGGATTTGGTCAAATGCTTTTTCTGTGTCTATTGAGATAATCATATGGCTTTTGTCCTTGAGTCTGTTAATATAGTGTATTACATTGTTTGAGTTATGTATATTGAACCAGCCTTGCATCCCTGGGATAAATCTGACTTGATCGGGGTGTATGATTTTTCTTGATAACTCTCTGTATTCTGTTTGCAAGTATCTTATTGAGGATATTTGCATCAATGTTCATTAGAGAAATTGGCCTGTAGTTTTCTTTTTTGGTGGGATCTTTCCCTGCCTTTGGAATCAAGGTGATGGTTGCTTCAAGGAATGATTTGGGGAGTACTGCTTCCCTTTCGATTTCATTAAAGAGATTGAGAAGTACTGGTATTAACTCTTCTTTAAAAGGTTTGTAGAATTCAGCAGTGAAGCCGTCAGGACCAGGGCTTTTCTCTGTTGGTAGGTTTTTTTTTTTTTATTACATTTTCAATTTCCCAGATTGATATCGGGTTGTTTAACATTATTATTTCCTCTTCATTCAGCTTTGGAAATTCATATGAGTCTAGGAATCTATCCGTTTCTTCTAGATTTTCCATCTTCTTGGAGTAGAGATTTTCAAAATATGTGTTTATGATCCTTTGGACTTCCTCTGGGTCTGTGCTGATTTCCCCATTTTCATTCCTTATAGCATTGATTTGAGCTTTTTCCTTCCTTTGTTTGATAAGGTTGGCTAAGGGTCTGTTGATCTTATTTATCCTTTCAAAGAACCGACTCTTTGATTCATTGATTCTTTGTATTGTTCTCTTTGTCTCCATTGCATTAATTTCTGCTCTGAGCCTTATCATTTCCTCTCTAGTATGTGCTTTGGGTTTGTTTGCTCCTCTTTTTCTAATTGTCTGAGGTTCATCATTAGATTGTTTATTTCAGTTGGCTCTATTTTCCGAGTGTAGGCATTCACTGCTATGAATTTCCCTCGCAAAAATGCTTTCATTGTGTCCCATAAATTCCTGTATGTTGTGCTGGGGTTGTCATTTAGTTGTAGAAACTGTTTAATTTCTTCTTTAATTTCTTTTGTGGCCCATTGGTTGTTTAACAGAGTGTTGTCCAATTTCCATGTGTTTGTGAGGATCTTGGAATTTCTTCTGCTATTCAGCTCCAGTTTCAAGGCACTATGGTCTGATAGTATGCAGGGGATAACTTCGATTCCTTTGCATCTATTTAAGCTTGTTCTATGGACTAGAATGTGATCTATTTTGGAGAATGATCCATGAACAGCTGAGAAAAAGGTATATTCTCGCTTTGAAGGGTGAAAAATTCTGTAGGCATCTAATAAGTCCATTTGCTCAAAAGTTTGGTTTAACTCAAGTATTTCCATATTGATTCTTTGTCCTGTTGATCTGTCAATTTGTGGCAGTGGAGTATTAAAATCCCCTACTACTATTGTATTCATGGATAACTGGCTTTTCATGTCCAGTAATGTTTGTTTTATATAGTTGGGTGCATTAGAGTTCGGTGCATAAATATTTATGATTGTTATTTCTTTCTCTTGGATAGTTCCCTGTATGAGAATATAGTGACCTTCTTTATCTCTTTTAATCAGTTTGAGTTTGAAATCTATTTTATCTGCAAACAAGATAGCCACTCCTGCTTTTTTGCAGTTTCCTGTGGCATGGAGGGATTGTTTTCCAACCTTTTATTTTCAGTCTATGGGTTTCCTTCTGAATTAGGTGTGTTTCCTGTATGCAGCAGATTGTAGGATCTTGCTTTTTGATCCAATCTGCTAGTCTGTGTCTTTTAATTGGCCCATTGAGTCCATTGACATTAATGGTTATAACTGATATGGACATATTCAGAGCTTCCATGTTTCCCTGTTCTTGGTTCTTTTCTCCTTTGCTTTTCCCTTTTCTATTTAGTTTCTTGTTTGCCCCAATGAATTCACTCTCCTGGGTCTCGTGGGTATGGAATTTTCTGTGTTTTTTTTCCAAGATGTTCTTTAGGATGTTTTGGAGTGCAGGTTTCGTATTTGTGAAGTTTTTCAGGTGTTCTTTATCATGGAAGTATCTTATTTCCCCGTCTATTCTGAAAGATAGCTTTGCAGGATACAACTGTCTAGGTTGGAGGTTGTTTTCCTGTAATGTTTGAAATACTTCTCTCCACGCTCTCCTTGCATTGAGTGTTTGTGTTGAAAAGTCTGCTGTGATCCTAATGGGCTTCCCTTTGTAGGTGATTTTCTTCCTTTCTCTCACTGCTTTCATTATTTCATTCTTTTGTTGTACATCTGGAACCTTGATAATTATGTGTCTAGGTGTAGATATTTTTATGTCGCAGTGTTTAGGAGTCCGATAGGCCTCATTTATCTGTATGTCTATTTCTTTTCCTGTGAAGTTTTCTGTTGCTATCTCTGACAATAGCTTTTTTATGTCTTTTACACTGTCTCCTGCTTCCTCAGTGACTCCAATCTGTCTTATATTATTTTTCTTTCAGTCATCTAGAAGCTGTTGAATTGGTTTCTCATGGTCCCTTACTCTTTTCCATAGATTATACCTTTCCTGTTCGTTGGCTGCTATGCTGTCCTCTAGTTCTGAGATTTGGTTCTCTGCTTCATTCATCCTACTTTGCAAGCTTTCGTTCTCCTTCATCATTCCCTGGAGCTCTGCTTGAAGCTGTTTAAAATGTTCCATTGCTTCTGCTGTCTTGGATTCTGTCATCTCGCTGGTCTCTTCTTTAATGCTGTCTTTCACTGTGGATAGTATCTCTGTTTTGATCTCAGAGATGAGTTCTGATTTCCATTTTACTAGATCCACTTTAGTTACCATCTCCAAGAGTCCTGGTGTTTGAGCTTCAGTTTGCCCTATATCCCTTTTCTCTGAGTTTCCCTGTGGTGGTGATCTTTGTGTCTGGTTTTTGTGTATTTTCTCATTTCTACTCTTTCGTTGTTATTAATGCTCTTCTTTGCCTGATGACAGGACAATGTTTGTTGCAGGTCTCTTTCTATTATCTGGGGCCCTTTGGATGTAGCACTTTCCTGGGGGGTCCTCCTTGAATCTGTAATGACCCTTGAGAGTTCTCACTTCTGACACATCATGGGAGGTATTTAAGCAGGACAGTCACATCATGTTTGTTACCATAATACAATAAATGCCAATATCAGTATTAAACACAGTAAATAAGATAAAAAGTTTTGTTAAATTCTATTCTGGAGACTTTGAGCTTATGAGTTACCTCCATGTCTATATACCAGAATTTAGAATTAATCAGCAATGTGTATACAACATACAGATCGTAAATGTAGCCCCCGAGTCCTTTGGGGATAAAAGGTCACTGGGGAATCAGGGAGGTAAGGAGACAGGAGGAGAATGAAATAGGGTTAGCAGATTTAGGAAGATCACCTATACCCTAGAACCTCATATATGCCAGCGGGTACTATAGGATAAAAGGGCATTTGTACAACAGTACCAACTGTATGCTGTAAGACCGTTGGGGGCTTTGCACACCTTCTTATAATAGCACAGAAGAAGAAATAGGGCAGCCTAAGAATCTTTTACTTCTGGGTATTGCTTCTAACAGGAAGATAGGAGAGGGTGTGGGGACAACAGGTGAATAGAAGGATCTAGGAGTAGATGGCAAAATAGAAGCTAGATTCCCCCCCCCTTTTTTTTTATCTTGCCTGGTCTCTCAGTGTGGCTCCAGGAGTGCGCTTCCTGTGGAGGGACACAGGAGATGGCTCCAGCTCCTCTAGGACCTGGGTCCTCACAAAACAGCTCTGGGGTGGGGTTGGAGCTGGGCGGAGGCCCTCAACCCTCCGTGGTGCAGCTGGCGCCCAGGGTCCGTACCTGACTCCTCACTGCACAGCTCCGGGATACAGTGGGCCGGTGGGCAGGCTTCAGTCCGCCGGAAACGGATGATGCCCAGCAGCCAAGTCCGCGGGCCGCTCCTGGGATACAGTGGGCCGGTGGGCGGCCTAACAAATGCCAGTCTTGATTACTATACCCTTCTACTATTCCCTTCCACGTTGTCCTTTTTTAAAATTGTGTTGTGTACTATATATAACTTTGTATTTCCATACACATTTGACTTGCCAATTTTTACCCCCAAATTTTTGTTAATGTTTGGTCTGGGATTAAAATTAATTTGTCAACAAAATTTAGTGAATTTTAAGTCATTGTTTCGAAGTATTTTTTCCTGTCCATTGTCTCTCTCCTTTCCATTTGTAACTATGATTACAGGTTTAGTAGGCCACTTGAAGTTGTCTCACAGCTTCTAATTCCTTTACTTTTTTTTTACTCTTTCCTTTTGTGTAATTTTTAATAGTTTGTATTGCTGTGTCTGAAAGTTTACTAATCTTTTCTTCAGTGTCTAGTTGTTACCCTTAACAAGTGTATTTTCATTTAAGATGCTGCGTTTTTTTTAAATCTCGAAGTTCAGTATGGGCCCTTTTGTATCTTTCATGTGTATTTCCTTAAAAATCATACTCTCCCCTCCCTTCTGAGATGCAAAAAATATAATTATAAGGAGTCTTTAAGTGATCTTGTGTACTAATTCTGTCACTTGTATCATTTCTGGGTCTGTTTTTTTTTTTTGATTGATTTTTTTTTCTTTCCTTAATGTGTATAATTCTCTGGCTTCTTTGCAGATTTGATAATCTGTTTTTATTGGATGCCAGACATAGAGAAGTTTACTTTATATGGAGGAGATTTTTGTATTTCTTTAAATATTCTTGAGGTTTGTTGTAGGCTCCATTTAAGTGGCTTGGAAACAGTTTGATGTTTTAATGACTTCCTTTGAGGCTTTGTTATTGGAGCCAGAAGAGCTTATCTAGGGTTGGATTTCTCCACTGCAGAGGGAATGCCCTTTGAATGTGCTCCTGGATACCCTATATATAATGAGGTTTCTTTGGCCAGAGAGCACATGAACTAGCCTTGGATCTATAGGACCACTGATGATTGCTCCTTTCTAGTGGATTCTTCCTGGCCTCAGACAGTTCCTTCGAGTACATGTGATGCTCTTGAGATTCTATAGAGCACACTTGAGATTCTGTAGCTCTCTGTGTAACTTGGTCCTCCACTTGCACCTTTCTGCTTTTTGGTTCTCTGCTTGGTGAATTCCACCTGCCCTGGCCTCCTTACAATTTTTTGAGACAGGGTCTTGCTATGTAGTTGGCCCTGAATTCACTATGTAGCCCAGGCTGGCTTCAGACTTGTGACAATCATCCTGCCTCAGCCTCCTGCATTATAGGTACACACCGCCATGCCAGGCAACCCACATTTTTAATTTAAGAATGATGTGTGGTTCTGTTTGGATTCTCCCTCTCTGTTGTGGTATGGAAAGTACTGGTAGTGACCTGGGGTCCAAGTATGGCTCACGTCACAAGTTGCATTTCTCTTGTAGGTCACTGTCATGCACTGTCTATAGTTCAACGCTGGAAATTTCTCACATACTTTTTATGTGTTTTTATTGTTTCTCAAAGTGAAAGAGTTAGTCTGATTCCTGCTACTCCACCACCCCTAGTTCACTCATGGTCGAGGCAGTTTCTTGGGACTTCTCAACCTGCTCAAGGAGGAGGCAAGGTAGGTATGAGTATGTATATCTATCTGTATGTGATAAGTACATGTGTGTGTATGTGCACATGCATACCCACACATAAGCACATCCATGAACCTTTTCCTTGGAAGATATAAAGAGACTTATTTTATTTGTACAGTGCTTTGGCTGTGTGCAGGGCATTCTTGCAAGATGTACCTTGATCACATTCCTTTGAGGGAAAAGAAGAAAAGTGCTGGGAAGAGCTCCATCTGTCAGTTCTGGAGAGACAAAGGATAAGTCCAAATGAAGAAAAATCCAAGTGGTCCCCATAAGTGGCCAGGTAAGTGGTATTTTCTAAAGATGAGTGGCAGGTAGTAATCCAATGGAGGGCAGTGTCTGAATGATATCTAACAGTGCCATACTTGATACCTTACAAATTTGTATTCAGTTGCAATTTTATATCCATCTCATTGGGGGCTACCACATATCTATTTTGTTAGCATAATCATTTCTGGTCATCACTTAACAGTCCTGTTTCCAAAAAGTCATTTTATGGTCAAGGGAGAGAAGGCAAAAGGGATTTTGGCCCATGGCTGGCTGTAGCTGTTTTTGAGAGCTGAAGTCCCACTGGGGAAGGCCCTGCTGACTGGACCGGGGAGACTCTGGGCTGCTAAATGGCTTCCATTTCTGGCTTCGGCCCCAATCCTCCCCAGGCCCAATCATACCTCCAGTTTACATCCCTTGGTGCCAACAGGATGGAAATGGAGAAAGTATTGGGTATTTAATCAGCACCAGCCGAAGAATGGAGTGAGAGGAAGAAGATGCAGAAAGGTCTGGGAATGAGGAGAGATCTAGTAAATGGAGAAGAGTGAAGCCCTATAAAAGTATTTTATGGTGTTGCTGGGACCAGAATTGTTGGCATCACATGTTTACTGGCCCCCCAGGATCAGCAGGAGCTGGGAAAGGCCTCCACTCCCAACCATGGCTTCTGCCATTCTTGCTGATGGAGCATTTCTTAGGAAATTTACTTCTTGGAATGTTTCATTTCTGTGTTCAAAAATGAGGTGAGGAAGAAATTTCCAAAAGCAAAGGCTCCAGGCATCAGTTCTGATTTGGAGGGAGCATCAGAAAGACCACCCTAGGGTATGGGCTGAAGAGCTGGGGGGGCAGTAGCACAGGGCAGGTGAGGCCAGGGTTCCCTTGCCTTCCGTGACCTATGCCTGGTGGGTGCATCATTCTGTCCCCTTCAGATTGCTCAGAGCCAGAGGAGACATGCTACTTTGCACTTCCGGTCTTCTAATGGGAACATGGGTTGTCACTGAAGGGCTAAGGTTCCTCCATGATGTCTGGACTTCGGCAGCACCTTCGTGGGCCACCTTAGGCAGCGAAGCCCGGCATGACTATTTCTCATTCTCAAGGCGACTTGGATCCAGAAAGTCCCTGTAGGTTATGAAACGGCCAAGAATTAACATCCTCTCTGCTTTGTCAGCAGCCAGGTGGTAACCATGAACTCTAGTTTTGGGGCTGTGACCTTGGGTGTCAGCCTCATGCTGAGTGGTGGTGATGGCTAACGTCTGTGAAGGGACTGGTTAGCTTGTCCTGAACACCTCCCCTTTGCTTCTTGAAGGCATTGCTACTTTCTTTATTACATTAAGAAGGTGCTGTATGCTCATGATACAAATTTCAAAAACACAAAAACATAAAACTATGACGTCTTTCTTTTTTCTTGACCCGCAACTATCCAGTTCTTATCCCCAGAATTAATCAATATTTCAAATGTTTGTACATCTTTTCAATGGTATTTTCTGCACAGTTGGACAAATATGTAAACGTATAGTCCTTTTATTTTTTACTACTGTTTTCTCTACTCTTTTCTCTACAGCTGGGGACTGAAGCAGTTCTAAGGACCCTGACTCCGAGATGGAGATTTGCAGGGCAGGACTTCTACTGGAGAGTGCCCTAGAGGTCAACATCTGTAAGAGACAGAAGAAAGCAGGATGGAGCAGATGAAGGAATTAAACTACACCACTGTCTCAGCAGAGGCCTTGGCCTGCAGGGCAATCTGGAACCTTCATGGCCCTTCACAGCAGTCCCACTTTTAGGTGAGGTAAGCTGGCCTTTGAGCAGGCATCGGCGATGGGCATTTTTGTGAGGCTGCTCTCTTCAGCCGTGGGCAATTCCTAGGATGGGAACTCAACCATCTGTCATCATCCTTGCAGATGCTGAGATATCTGGTAGATGAAGCACCCCATCCACTCCAATCCTGAAAGTTGTGTGGCATCCATGTGTAAGTTTTCTTGTTTAGGTGTATGATTATAGAGTATACCATTATGCAAGTGTAGCATAATTTACATATTTCTCATGCATGGACGATTAGTTTGTTACCAGTCTTTTATAATTACAGCCAATTCTGCAGTGTAAAAATTGTCTCTTCCCGCGTGTGCAAGTAGTTAAGTATTAAAAAAATTCTGGGCAATACTATCCATTGTGGCTGTGGCAGTCCACATGTCCACCAGCAATGGTTGATCTTGTCTGTCTCTAATTCCTATCAGCTCCGCATTATCAAACCTTTTTTATTCTTTCCAGTTGGAAAGGTTCAAATTGAATCTTGAAGTAGTTTCAGTTTACTTTACTTTTTCATGAGCAAGAATAATCTTTTGTGTTATATTTAAAGCAATTTGCATTTCATTTTCTACATATTTTTTATTATAGCCCTTGTTTAATTTTCCTTAGTTTTGGCCATTCTCTTGTAGAAACTCTATATACTATGAAAATGAGACTTTTGTGATGTAAATGGGAAAAAAATCAGTCTTTAGTTACTTAGACAAGAAGAAGTAACTGTCTTATAGTTAAAGACCCTTTAAAGAATCAATTCTGTGGTGTTTCTGGTTTTGGCACATAATATATGTTCTTCTTTAACCTTTGAATCCTCATGCTGGTGTTGAAGTCATTTTCAGCTTTTCTTACTTCAGTGGTGTGTACACTACTTAGGTACCATGGAAATTCATGTAGCTCTCTTGGGCTTAGCTTGTAGTAACCTGAGCTGCTCTGTGGGCTGCTGAGTCCTTCCTTGTTCAGTGGGGTTGGCACTCTAAGTACAGTCTCCTTTCAAATGGATGGGGAATGGGTTCCACAATGCCTCATAGATACCAGCATCCACAGAGGTTCACATATAATCTGCATACAACTTATGCATGCCTTCCTATATATACTCCATCATCTCTAGAAGGTGTAAGATCCCTAATACACTGCAAGTGCTCTGTAAAACGTTGCTATACTGTTTAGTGAAAAACAATACAGAAAAGTCTGTTCAGGTTCAGTACAATGTTTTCAGTAAAAATATTTTCCATTTAGGGTTGGTTGAATTTGCAGATGAGGAGCCCACAGACACAGAAGCTGAATGCAACATGATTCTGGATTTCTCAGCTTTCTGTCTCTCAGTGTGAATGCCCCTGAAGCTGTAACATATTGTGGGACTTGGTCCACAGGAGGACAGGTGAAGATGAATTTGGATTCTCATGGAATTTTCTCTGTTATCACAGAGAAATTTGAAAATGTTCAGGTTCAAGTGCTCCCATTGCCCCTAACAACTGTGTCATCTTTAGACATGTCAGTCAACTTCCCTGAGGGCATTTAATCTGTTTTACAAGTTAAATAATAGAGGTATCACTGTAGGTTGCTGAGAATTGAATGAGATAATGGCCCAACTGTTTTGTAAAGCTTGTAAAGCCACTTGCTACTGGTCCCTCCGTGTCTCTCAGCTCCCTGGTTCCTACTTTGCTGCTAATACTCTCCACACTGAGCCTCTTTCAGTTTCTCAGATACCCAATGGCTTCCACCCTATAAGCTATTGAGTATTCCTTCTTCTTCTGAGCCTTTCTTGCCCTTGTGTTCCAGTCTGCACACAGCAGTGCAGTGCTTCTGCTTCCCACTGCTGTGGGCCATCATCCAGGGAGAGACCATCATTAGGACAGAACCTCAAGGCCTCTGCCCTGGGCTCAGCCCTCCAATTCACAAATGTCAAGCAGGCACTCAGTAACGATTTTCTGAAGGATAGACTGATGATGGATAGTGCGTGGAAGAATGAGTGGATGCAGTAAAGGAAAGAAGAAAAGAAAGAAGGACAGATGTGTGGGTAGGTATGGGTAGATGAATGAATGCATGGAGTCCCTAGGATATCATCTAAAACTCTAGGAATGGCTATATGCAGTTCTGAAGGCCCTGACCGGGTGATTTCAAATAAAGAGTATGGTTTTGCCACCAATCAGCACAATCCTGACGTGAGCAACCTTTTCTCAGCAGGAGCCAGACTCTGATACTTTTTTAATCCACTGAGAGACCATGGCTGATTGGCTTGGCTTGCCAGGCTCTTCATACTCAAAGCCAGCAAAGCAGTTGCTATTTTGAGTCTCAGTGTCCTCACTCTGTCAGCACAGAGCCCTCAGGGAACCATGGAGAATGACTGACATTAAAGAGCCTTATTTACTCTTCACAAAATTACCTACAGATGAAGTGAGATAGTGAACACTTCACCATCTATCTACATGCTTAGAAAATCACCAGGTATGTTTTTTTGTTAAAAGCCAGTAATAATAATACCATATAACAAAAAAATTAATCCTCAGAGGTTTGATAGTGACACTTAGAATTGCAGCATTTATTCACATAGAATGCTCCATTATTTGCCAAGTAAAGGAACATGGTATTCTGGAGATTTCTATATAACTGAGGCTTGGTTTTAAATATTCATTTTACTTTTCCAACACTATTTTGGTGGCTCAAAATCTTTAAAAATTTTTCTTTCTGTAATTTTCAAGTCAACATAAGTCAAGTCTTTTAAAAATAAAAATTATTTTGGTGTTTTGAGACATAGTCTTACTTTATACTGTAAGCTAGCCTTGTACCATGTAGCCCATGAGAGCCTGAGGCTTGAAACAGTTCTGCTTATCTTCCTAACTGCTGAGATTACAGGCATTCATCACCATACCTGGCCTAAAAATAATTTTTAATTGCACATAATATTTGCACATAATTATAGGGTCCAGGGTGACATTTAAATACATATATACAATGATCAGGATAGGATATTTGGCATATTTATTCCTTCAGATATTTGCCATTCTTTGTGCTGATACTACTCAAACTCTACTAGGTATTTTGAAATATAAAATTAGTTATTGTCCATCATAGTTATCCTACTATGCTATAGAACATTAAAAGTTATTCCTTCTACCCAGCTATACCCCTGTACCCATTAACTATCCTTTTTCCACTCCTTACTTCCATTATCTTCCAGGCTCTGGTAACCATTTTCTATTCTACTTCTACTGAGATTGATTTCTTTCACATATAAGTGCTTGTCTTTCTGCCCTGACTTATTTCACATATCATTATGTCCTCCATTTTCATCTGTGCTGCTGCAAATGACAGGATTTCATTCTTTTGTCAAGGCAGAATAATATTCCACTGTTTAAATGTACCACATTTGCTTTCTTCTTTCATCAGTCAATGGACACTTAGGTAATCCCCGTGTTTTGAGAATAGTGCTGCAGTGAACATGCAAGGGCAGATCAATATCTCTTTGACATGACAATTTCATTTCCTTTGAGTGTATACTCAATAGTGAGATTGTTGGATCACATGGTAGTTCTATTTCTAGCTTTTCTGAGGGACCTCCACATGGTTCTCCATAATGATTGCACTGATAGGGCTGGGGATTTAGCTCAAGGTACTGCACCAACCTTGGATGCACAAGGGCCCAAGTTCAATCCCCAGTACCACCAAAAAAAAAAAAAAAAAGAAAGAAAAAAGATTGCACTGATTTACATCTGCGCCAGGAGTGTGTATATAAAACAGTTCCTTCCTCTTCCTCACATGCTCTTGAGTCTTATTATTTTATGTTACTGTTCTTAAAAAGATATATTCCCTTCCTGCTTAGTAAACATCACTGTAGCCACAAGTCTTAGTTCCACAAAAACTCAAGGTAATCATTCTGGAGAGTTTCCTGTGAGAGTTCACGTTCTGTAGTGTTCTCAAGGCTCTTGTAATACCCAGTGCTAGTTGCCCCTGCATGAATGACACATTTCACTTTTACTAATTCTTCTCCTCTCCCCTTTTCTTATATGTCTCTTCTTGTGTGTTTACTTTTGTCCTGAATGTAGCTTACTGTTCATGGATTTTCCAATCACTACTTCTTCAAGGCCTTATTTCTCAATATTTGCAGTGGTAAAATATATATAATATAAAATCTTAACATATTAACTATTGTCAACATATGATTTAGTGGTATTAAATATATTCACAATATTGTGCAGCCATCCATTGTCTCCCCGGTCCATTGCCATTACTCATTTCAACTTGTAAAATGGGAATTTTGTTCCTACTAAACATTAACTCCTCGTTCCTCTCTCTCTTGCCTCTGGAAATCTCCATTGTACTTTCTGTCTTTACAGATTTGACTATTTAAAATACTTAATGAAGTGGAATAATATGATACATATTTTTGTGAGTTTATTTTTTTCACTTAGCATAATGTCTCAAAGGCTCACCCATGCTGTAGCAAGTACCAGCATTTCCTTCCTTTTAGACAGTATAATACTCCATTACATGTAGCTACCACATTTTGCTTGCCTTTTCTCTTGTCAGTGGCACTTTTGCTATTGCCCAGTTTCCCTGAAGGTTCTTTGCAGCATCTGTGACCTAGGTGAAAGGCTGAGCTTACTGGAGTCTGGTGTCTGGATAAGCCATGCGTTTGTGCAGGGAGGAAGACTTAGGCCCATGTGTTTACTTGGGGCTGCACGAATGTGTGTGAAGGGAACAACATGGCCCAGCTTAAGTACTCATACATAGTAGAGAAGAATTTCTCAAGAGCTGGTGCCAGGAGAACAAGAAGATTGTTATCTAGGGACTACTCACTCCACCGTTCACTTTTGTTATGAACAAGCACAAACAGGGCAAAGGTGCAAGTAGTCAGTGTGAAAAGCCAACACTTACCCAATGCAGTAGGCATAGTGGAAAAGCAGTGTCTGCCTCTGTGGCCTGGGCCTGAGTCCTTGGAGGATCAGGTGTTACTGGTTGGCAGTACCTGGGACAGTATGTAGAGGCTCTTTCTATCTCCCATTCCAGCCTGGCAGAAGCCTCCCTGTGGTTGGTGTCGAGCAGGACCACATGAAACACAGTAGGTTTCTCTAACTGCCACACTCTGCTGCTTTTGATTGCTGGTCTGCATGAAGTCAGTAAGATAAGGCAGTAACGACTGCCTTTAATAGCAATAAATTGGGTACCTCAGAGCCTTCTGGCTCTTCTACCAGTCACGTTTGTCGCAAGACAGGCCATCCAATCTTAGTAGAAAATCTGTAGGCACCCTCTTAACTGTAACCCTGATCTTGGGCATCTATTCAGACTTCCCACGCAGTAGACAGTTCCCTTCCTGCTTAGGGTTGTGGGGAAGGAAATCAGATAAATGGCTCTCTGAGGTTGATGTTCCACAGTACCATCCCCTGGTGACAACCTGAACACATTATTTAACAAATACGTAAACTAAAAGAAAGGACCGGGAGCTAAGTGTGTAAGATTAAATTTTGTATCAGAGGACCATGGTGATAAACTAAAGCTCTATTCTGTGCATTAGCACAGCTCTTTCTCCCCGACTGGGGATGACAGGTAGCTCTTATTTAGAAACCCGAAAGTCCTAAAACCCCACCAGTTGGCTTCATTTCCATGATAAGACAGCAAAGGAGAAATGTGCTCAAAAATGCCTGCTGCCTATAGTGCTGAACTGTGTGAAATATTTTCCCAATATAGTCACACATGCAGCCCAGCTATGTCATTAAAAGGCACGATTTTATTGTTTTCCAATCTTACTCAAATTGGAAAGGTTTACCAGTCTCACTCTATTCTGGCTTCTCTTAAACAGCAATGTTTTAATACCTAGCAGCTGTCTTTGGAGAATTTATCTCTGGGGCCTTGGGGCTGAGGATGCATAAGGAGGGATCAGGGAGCTGGGAAGAAAGACCACTTTGTGAGCTATTCAGATATGTGCATTCTGATCATGGTGATGAAGGATGCAAAACTTTCAAGGCTAAAACCAGGGAAGTCCCCCAAACAAGAATGAATTGGTTACCCTAAAAGTTATTTGATGTTTTTATGTCTTAGTTTCTTTATTTGCAAAATAGAGATGATGAACTGTCGAACATAATGTAAGAGAGTACTGTAGTGTAAGTCACGCAAAGCATTGACACACAGGAGCAACATGTAGGGTTGCTTAAAATATCATGCATGGATAAGAATTATATGGGACTGTGGACGATTCAATATGGGACAAAGCCAGTGTGAGCCAAAGGAAATTGGGGATAGTATAATGGAAGTCAGTGTGTAGTAAGAAGCCCTGAACAATCAGCAAGAGTTGGTCTGAGATTGCAGGAGATTGTCTTAGAATAAAACATGAGTGAGCCTATAAGTAACCTGTTCCCTGCTTCAAACCAGTTTGGTTTTAGCTACTGCTCTGCTGTGATTTGCAGTCCCCTCTGGCCCCACCTCCCATCTGTCCCTGTTTTTCCTGGGGACTCACTTGTGCTGGGCCATAGACTGAGGCCTCCCTCGCCAAAACACCTGCTCATTAACTAGCTGTCCACCTCTCCCTGTGAGAGGCGTCTGGCGAGCCAGGATTAGGGAAGCTTAAGCTCAGAGAGGTTAAGCAACTTGCCAAGAATCACCCAGCAGATCAATTTTGAATCCAGAAACAGGAACCAGATGTCTGCACCTTGCTCTGTGCTTGCTTTGGAAGACGGAGTATGGGGCCAGGAGCCCAACAGAAAGACTGAGCTCCTCTGGGAGGGACAAAAATTCCAAGCCATCCATAATTTATGCTCAGAAGTCCGCCTGAGTCTGTCACAGGGGAAGACGTTTTTATAAAAGTTCAGCCTTGAGGATCTTCCTGGAGTTTGCAAGTTTTACATACGACACGAATTTTATCATGTAGGAAAAGATGCCACAGTGAACAAAATGAATGAATGAAGGCTCTGGCACGAGCTGTATCAAGTATCAAGTCATGAGCTTTCTGTTTCCAGTCATGCATTTAGCGCTTCTCAGTTCAACCAGAATTGGCAAGAGTTGAGCTGGTTATTAAAACAAAACCTGGAAAAGGCAATTAAGCACTCTTAGGGCTCAGAGGTTGAATGTAGTGGAAATATGACTCGTAAATTTTGCTCACAGATATCCTTGTTACTCAGAGGCTGCGGCTGTCAGACAGAGACGTGCATGAGGAGGAGGCACCTCACTCAGGCCCAGGAGATAAAAGGCCTGCGTGCTGCTTGCTGGCTGGCCTGGGAGCCTTTTGGGGAGCCCCATCCTGTGCTTCGAGCTGCTGCAATGCAAACTGCCAGGGCTTTATTGACTGTTAGAAGTCATGAAACACTGCCTGGGGAAGCTGCATGTGCCCTTCTTGGGCAGTTAGAAACTGGCTCAGATGCCATCCCAGCATGCCCAAGATAAAAGAATGCCCAGGAATGTGGGGCTTTTTGCTGCTAAAACTAGAAAAGTCCTAGCTACACCAGAACAACTTGTTCACTCTGTAAGTGACCCTGGTCTCTTAGCAAGAGTTCTTATTTCCTGCTCAGCAATTTCACAAAATTCATATAAAACCAAAAGTGTTGGATTTAGACTTCATGCCTCTAGCTCCACAGCTGTAAAAAAGAAGTCTGTATTCAGACCTCCTGGGGCTGTGTAAGCATTAATGAGATTGGGCTGATGAGTGCTGAGCCCAGGGCAAGGACAGAGGCAAGGTCACTGACCAGTCGCAGAGCCTGTTCACCACTTGTCGCCTTGCCCACATGGCTGGTTTAGGAGCTCTTCTGTTCCAGTGGGCAGCCCTAGGAAGCACTAGGGCTCAGAGGAGTGCATGGTCCTCCCGAAATCTACTCTGATTGTGCTGTTCAAATTAACAATTGCTCTGGAAATGAGGCAGACAGTAGCTATGATAGTTTATTGGGTAGCGGGCCCCTCTTCAGCCCCAAGCAATGAGTCAGACGCCCTGCCCAAGGAGGAGGGTCTTATCAGCTTTCTGATTAATCCTATTTTGATAATCTGGGTCAGGTGAGTGGAAAAACAAATCATATCAATGATTTGTCTTTCATGTTCAGGAGTTTTCTCCCCCTTTGTCCTTCTAGAGGGCTACTTACTACTGCAAAGCACTGTAGTCAGAGGAGAGGCTACTGGGAGAGAGGGCTGAGAGGAGCCATTATCCCAGGCTCTTTGGAATAAGTCACAGAGCTGAGTCTCTCACTTCATATTTACATGCAATGCAGTCATCCGCGGATGCTGTCTTTGCTGATAATCTGGCAGTTAAAGTGCAGTGGGTCTGCTAATTAAACCTGCCACTCAGCTAAGGGCTGTACATTTGTTTCCAAATGGAGCTGCATCTGATGCTGCCTGCCTTTAAATGAAGCTGAAGAGTGAGGATAGGGTTATAATGTGAGGCCCAAACAGTAACATTCCCTTCCATGTTTTTAAATTGTCTTCCTTTGAAAATGAATCTTAATACAGACACCAATTAAGATCAAGTAAAGGCTTGAATAGAATCATTTTGCATTTCAAAAGTGTTTGTGTCTGGGATGTATTTTCTTGTTGTTGTTGTTTTTTTTTAAATCAATCTACTTTTTACTTGTTTACTTCATGAGAGAGATTTTAATAATTTGAAGTAGAAATTTTTAAAAACTTTCTCAAAGTATGTATTTAATTAAAATTTCTACTACTTAGTTTGGTATATTAACAAGGATATAAAGGCTATGGAATCAACTTTAAGCATACCTACCCAAGAGGATTCTAGATTTGAAACCTGCTTTAGTCCTTATACGCCAGAGAATTTTGCATCAAATGAAGGAAAGGAGGAGATCACATTTGTGTGACACTGGAGCAGAACTGTTCTGTGAGCCCCACGGTGCTGAATCGATCACAATGTTGGGCCTGGTTCTGCCTAGTGGTTCTCAGCAGCCACTGAGAAGCTCCACTAAAAAGAAGAGGGAGATGCAGGTAGGACAGTTCTCTTCCTGGGGCCTGCAAACTTGCCAGGCTTTGGTAGGATAGGAGAACAAATGACACACATACCTTTAAGGCCTTCTGCTGTGCTGAGGCAAATATCAGTAATCTATTACTCCTTCCTCTTGAGCCAAGGCATGATCTGAACCCTGATAACCCCAAGGTATCCACGGTCAACCCCATGGCATTGAGAGCAAAATACCGTCCAGCATAGCTGCTGTCCTGGCTGTGTAGCAGACTGAGTACCTCCTGGGGGCAAGAAGAGTAATCTAAAAGAAAAATAAAAGAAGAGTTATCTGGGGGCAACTCTGTCCACACCCAGGATGAGACCTAAAGAATCCCTCTCCTCACAGTAGGTGGAGGGTATATAGGAAGACAGGCCTCCCCAGATTCCCAGAAAAGCAGTAACCCTTGCACCTTTTGTCCTGTGGATTTCCGGGGTTGCTGGGATGGAGCATTCCAGAGAAAGAACATTTCCTCACCAAATGGTTTAGGAGACACACTTGAAAGAGTGTTCATAGGGTGTGGCTGGTGAGCTCCGGCCACAAACTCACCTTTCGGCCCTACCACGGGTGTCTGTTCCCGGACAGAGTGTCTCAGAGGAAACTGGACAGCCACAACAGTGAGCACAGATGATGGCGCAGACTGCACAGAGGCAGGGGGAGACTTTAAAGAACACTCTTGGCTTCTGGATGAAACATCACAGGTCTCCTGGGCAGCCCGGTGTGCCGTATTAGGGCTTTTTATTGAACCGCTGAGTACACAGATGTGTCCCGCCCACACAGGCTTCCAGAGGCCCTGTCCCAGCACAGGCTCCTTTGGAGAGGCGGCTGAGGCTAGAATAATTTGAGGGGATTTCACCTTGAAGAGTATGAAGAACCTTCTCCTACCTTAGTACTTGGGGTATAAAATAGCTCCAGGAAATGCATGCAAGTAGTAACACTAAAATAAAAACTCTGTCAGCTCTCCTTGCCCTGCCTGGACTTTTGTTCCTTGGAAATTTATTATCTAACTGGCAGCCAGAATGACTATTTTAGAATTTAATTCTTCATTGTTTGTTCAAGCCACTTGGTGTAAAATCCCAGCTTCTCACCGAGGCTGTGGGCAGAGCTCTGCGTGAGCTGGCTTTTTCAGCCCTCTCACCTCCTGCTCCCTCCTTGAAGCCCTGATGCTTTAAAGCTGCATTGTCCTACTCTACAGAAATACTGAGCTTACTTGAGACTCAAGCGGTCACTCCAGGGGTTCATCTGCTCTTGTGTGCATTCTTGTGTGATTATTGGATCAACCCAAAGGTCCCTGCACACAGACCTTCCCTGCCCCTCCAATCCCAGTGATAACCTTCCCTTTTCACGGCCTCTTCCTGTCACCTCAGCCTGCTCTGTCTTCTTCTCCACTGTATGAAATTGATGTTAGTTACTTTTATCCTTGTTATTTGTCATTCTTCCCCTACAAGGATGTAAAGTATCTATGAGTGATACTTGCTGCCCAGCACTAAGTATGTTCTCCATGAGCATCCAACTTCACTAAGCCCACCTGGGGCCAAGGGGTCACTTTCTTTCCCTGTGTTTTCCTGGAAGGCTTTATGGGGAGATGGGCTGCAGTAGGCACAGCTTTGCCTTTCCTGCAGCTGGCATACCAGTGATGCATGCCCAAGCTTGGCTTATCCTTCTCCATTCAGCCTCTACTCGACAGAACGTGCTGCTTTCCACCCACAGGGGCCTCTCTCTGTCCGGCCCCACCTCGGGCAGCTGTGCTGGCACCTGTGTCCCACCGCCTGTGCTGGAGGCGGCTGTGTTTCCTCTTGGACCCCAGCCGGAGGACAGAGGCTCCCAGGAGTCTCTCCTCTGATGCTGGCCACATGTTTTGTTGCTGCCCTAAACTTCTCCTCAGGATATGGGCTCTTGGGTCAGGAGTAAACAAATTCCCAGAAGCTCTGGGAGGGAGGAAGGTCAGCTCTCAGTCCCTCAGCAAAAGGAAAAAAATGCAGAAATCTCACTGTGAGCAGGGTCCTTGCCCCTTCACACCTGGGTCAGTTCATCCCAACCCAAGACAACACAAGTCTATAATCTCTGAACTTTGCCAGGATATCAAGCAAATACAGGGAAGAGATATGCAGATAGAAGCCCCATGGCTTGCTAGAAGATGACTGGTCTGAGCCTCAGTCCTATCATTCACAAATAGGTACAGCAGTAATATCTATGCCCAAGAGCAACTGTAAAGAGTAAAAAGTGACACGTGCTCCACGTAGAAGTATCTGCCACGTGTGCAAGTGGGATGCACTGCAACAAGGCTGTTTAGGGAGGAACTGCTTGGACTTGGCTCACAAGTCCAAGCCCTCCCTTCTGCTCCCAGCTGAAGACAGGATTTGGACATGAGTCCTCTAGAGAACTTTTTGATGCCAAACTGGATGCCATACTGTCAGAAAGTATGGAAGGACTAAGTGGGAGGGATTTGAGTCCCAGTGGTCTTGGATGCCCTGTGCTGAAGACAAGGCCAGACATACATAAGTGTGAAACAAGAGAGTGACAGTGAATTCCAGAAGGGCAGAGATGTTCAGTGAAGGCTAAGTGGATGAATGGATGATCAAATCCAGAATCATAGTCTCCACAGCACCTTCTCCCATCCCTGCTGGATCCCTCACCTGCATGACTGTTCGGATCTATGCCATGGAATTATGGCAGGTCCTGGACTACTACTGGATGCAGATTTTAACACTGGAAGAGATCACCCTGGGAGTGTCTGTAGACATGTCTTCTGCACTTGGGGCTAGCCTGCGCCTTCCACCTTGGGGAGGCAGCTCCAAGAAACACTCCCACCTTCTGCCAACTCATGCCCAGGGCAGCCCCTGGGAAGCTGGGTGTGAGCTGAAGAGTATGGTGGCGGGCTGACATTGGGGACACATAGGGCATAAGACCCTGGACAAACATCATGTCATTTCCCGGTGTTTACCTTAAGGAAGAAAGAAAGGTAAGAGAGGATAATTGGAAGCTGTCGTTTAAAAATTGTTTTTTGAAAGGAGAAGCAGAATGCCTAAGGGTATAAAAAGTGCTATTTAAATCTCTTGTCTGTAGCATATACGCTAATCTATAATTATGACTTTGAAAAAATAAAGGATAATTATGAAAATTTCTGGGCTCTTTAAAGACACACAAATGACATCCAAAATTATTTGAGTTAGAAACAGTGCTGGAATGAATCTCTTTTAAAAGGCTCAGGGGGGAAAACTTTGCTTTTTAAAAGCTCTAGAATGTGGATGAACCCAGAGTGCCACAGGTCACCTGAGGTAATTGAGGTTTCCCTCTTTAGGTAAGAGATGGCATGAGGTTGCTCCCTGTGCCATGTGGCCCAGCTCAGGATTTGCTCCCCACACAAACGGGCTCATCGTTTCTCAAGTTGAGAACCCTGCTGGCACGTGTTTGGCTGAGGCTCTTGCCCTGCCCTGTGCTTCTCTGGAGATCATCAGAGTAATCAGGCTCCTCTGTTCCTTTGGCTTCCTCTGCACACTTCTGGAGTCACACTGGAGTCACACTGCCCAATTCACACCCCTGTGGCACCACTTGCTATCTGTGTGACCTTACCACTTTCTTTCCCTCTTCAAAGAGTTGAAGCAATGTGAATGTGTGCCAGAGGTAGGACCCTGCTCTCTCGTGAGTCCCAGTGGCTTCCTCTTCTCCTATGTGCTGGCAGATATTACCAGGAGCAGCTTTTATGGCATGAGCCACTAGAAAAGACAATCACTGTGTTTCAGCAGAGCCAGTGAGGCAACAGGGTTGCAAGCAAGAGCCTCCAGAGACACAGAACACCCAAGAGGCTTTCTCCCAGGACCAAAAGAGGATATACCAGGCATATGCTTAGTGATAAGGACACAGTGACAGGCCCTCAACTGTCACATGAACTTGAGGGCATGCTTGCAGGGTTGACTAGGCATTTGGTCCTAGGATCATAACTTAAAGGGGCCTCTCCCATGGCCTTGTAAGGAGCCTTGCTCCTGTGACCTCCCACTGCCTCTGACCTATCACTGTCCTGTCCCTAGACACATGGCCTCAGCTATCAGGTTGTCACTGGGCCATGCTGGGGCTCTGCCCTTGGCTGCCATAAGGCCTCACCACCTTTGGAACTGTCTGCATCTCTCCCCAAGAAGCTGTCTATACCATGTTATCTCACCAGTGGTCAGTGCAGGAAGGTCCCTGATACCCAGCTGGGCTCCAGGGGTGAACCTCACTATATTCTTAGTCCTGTGTCATCCTAAGGCTGGGGCTGGGACCTGCTATGGCTTCTGGGGCAGCCATAGGCCACACTGTTGTTCCCTGAGTTAGTCACTAAAGCTTGTTCTGCCTGGTTGGATGCAGAGAAGTTGGCTTAGCTCTTTCTCTGGCTGGTGGTTTGGAAGCCAACCATTTGTGGTCTGTGATCAGTCAGTGGTACTTCTGTGGATGGGTTGAAGCCATGTTGCTAACAAAAGCCCTTTCTTAGAACTAAAATTATGTCTTCAGACTGAGGTTTAAGTCAGGTCTGATCTTGTAGAAAATCTGAGTGTTTCCTTAGTGTTTATGGCTCTAGACAACTGCCACAATTTAAAAAGTAATAATAATTTGATATGGATCATTAACCTAAATGTAAAACCTAGGATTAAATTAGAAAAAAAAACATAGGATAGCTTCACAGCAGATTTCCTAGGCAGGATATCAAAAGCACTAACCATGAAAGGAAGAATAATCAAAAACAAAAGTTTCTGCTTTTGCCGGGCGTGGTGGCTCACGCTTATAATCCCAGCACTCGGGAGGCAGAGACAGGAGGATTGCTGAGTTTGAAGCTTGCCTAGGCTACATAGTGAGTTCAGAGCCAGCCTGAACTACAAAGCGAGACCCTGTCTCAAAAAAAAAAAAAAGTTTCTGCTTTTCTTCATCAAAAGATACCAATGATAAATCTATTAAATCACAGATGGAAAATATGTGCAATACGTATTCTGATAAGGGGATTATTTCCAGAATATATAAAGAACTTCTATATAGAGATCAAAAGGATAAACAAGCCAATTTTATAAATGAGAACAGAGATATCACAAAAGAACATGTGTGAATGGCCAAGAGACACTTGAAAAGATGCTGCATACCATTAGTCATCAGTGTTATGCAAATTAAAACTAAAGTGAAATATTATTTTAAACCCAGTGGCATGGCTAAAATAAAAAGAACCAATGAAACCAAATGTTGGTGAGGATATGGGACTACTGGAATTCTCATATGTTACTGGTGAGAATATAAAGTGGTAAGACTACTTTGCCGAATAGTTTGGCAATTTCCTATTGACTTATATCTTCAAAGTGACCTAATGATTCTATTCTTAATTATTTACCCAAGAGATATAAAAAGTTCATGTCTACAGAAACTTCTACAAGAGTGTTTACAATGAACTTATTTATAACAGAAATAAATCAAATGCTCACCAACAGGAGTCCAGATTTTTAAACAGTCATATTCAGGGCCAGGGAGTTAACTCAGTGGCACCATGCCTATCTCCCAAATGCAAGGTCTTGAGTTCAATCTCCAGTGCCAGAAATAAAGTTGGGAAGAAAAAAATCATATGTTCATAGTACAGAATATTACATATTAATGAAAAAGAGCAAGTTACTAATACCTGCAACAACATGGATGAAATTCAAAATCATTATGCTAAGCAAAAATATCTAGAGAGAAGATGGGGTTGAAGGACATTTTATGACTCCAATTTCATGAAGTTCTGGAATGGCGCATTTCATCTGTGATGATGGGAATTTGAAAAGATTGCTTCTGGAAGTGTCGTGGGTAATTTCTCATTGCTGAGACAAAATATCCCAAACCCAAAGTTACAGGATGAGAAGTTTATTGTTCCTCACAGTTTGTAGAGGCTTCAGTTCATAGTTGGTTGGCTTCATGGCAAAAGGTCTGCAAAGAGGAGAAACAATTCATGGCAGGTAGAAAGCAGCAAGCCAGCAAGCAGCAAAGTAGTGAATAAATGACAACAACACCCCTCTTCCTGTCCCTATTCTATCTAGGCTTTCAAGTTCAGGCTAAAGTACTCTCAGTCCCTCAAGCATTGCATCATGAACAAATCCCAACCATCGTATCTCTTTTTTTCTTTTTCTTTTCTTTCTTTCTTTTTTTTTTTTTTTTTGAGACAGGGTCTCACTTTGTAGTTCAGGCTGGCCCTGAGCTCACTATATAGCCCGGGCAAGCCTGGAACTCAGCAATCCTCCTGCTTCTGCCTCCCGAGTGCTGGGATTACAGGCGTGAGCCACCATGCACTGTGGTATGTGGTATTGATTGCTGGTGGGCGTGAGTCACCATACCCAGCATTGTATGTGGTTACCAGGGATCGGACTCAGGGCCTTGCGCTTGCGAGGCAGGCGCTGGAACTACTGAGCTAAATCTCTGGCCACCAGCCATCATATCTTTAATCCCAACATGACATATTCTAGATCCACCCTCCTCTGAAAAGCTCCTCTGATGACTGCATGAGGCTCTGGGGGGACATTTAGACATAAGCCATAACAGGGAGCAAGGAGGCAGGACTGGAAAGGGCGCAAGGAAATTTTCCAGAGCAATTAAAAATGTTTAGTAGCTGTATCTTATTTTGGATGATGGTTACACAAGCCTGTACAATTGTCATCACTAATCAAAACTTAAAAATTTATTTTTCATAGAATTTTATGTATTTTATAATGTGACTAAACAAAGAGTACCAGTAGCCAGTACTTACTGAAAGCTTCTTCCCTAAGCCTGGTGGTTGACTACGTTATCCACAATCTCCATGATGCTGGCAACCACCTAATGCAATGAGACCCATCATGACTACTGTTTTTATTAGAGAGAAAGTGAAGTCTTTGAGGGGTTGGGAAGCCATGAGTGGTGAAGATAGAGCCTGAAATCAGAGCCCTGAGGTGTTACCCGTTCCCATTATCTCTCTGGTTCTCATACCATGATCACTGAGTCTCCTTCAGCACTTCACAGGCTCGTGTGAGGATTTAAGAAATGATACTGAGGGCTGGAGGGTTAGCTCAGTGGTTCCAGCGCCTGCCTCGCAAGCGCAAGGACCTGAGTTCGATCCCCGGTAGCCACATATAATGCTGGGCGTGGAGACACACCCACCAACAATCAACACCGCATACCACAATGCCGGACGTGGTGGCTCAAGCCTGTAATCCCAGCACTCGGGAGGCAGAGACGGGAGGATTGCTGAGTTCACAGCGGCTTGCCTGGGCACCATAGTGAGCTCAGGGCCAGCCTAAACTACAAAGTGAGACCCTGTCTCCAAAAAGCAAAAAAAGAAAAAAAAAGATACTGAACTGAAAAATGTGAATTCTAGCCACTACCAGATATCAAGTGAATGTCCTAAACATTTAACATTGTGGCAGGGACTAAAGAATAATAGTGAAGCAAAGCCTGCTTCCGATAGCCAAGGGCAGCTGTTTGGCTGCCAGCATATGCTTATGTTTTGTAGTGTTCCGCCATGACTATCCCTGGTCCAGTTTATGTTCTCTTCCTGAAGCTCTGCCCTGACTCCTAAGGGGGGCCAGGTTGGAAATGCTTTCTTTGATGGCCCAGGTGCCTTCCTGTCTCCACAGGTGGTGGTTGTAGAAGCAGGTAAAAGTATAAGTGCTGTGATAAAGAATTCTGAAGTCCCCTCAGGCACTAGCTGCATACCTGGGCCTCTGTGTGGCTCCTCCTGGCTGAGGCTCTGGGGGACACACCTGCGCACAGTGGGTGCCACTCATGCACGTGCTCTGAAGCCCAGGGCCAGACCCAATCCTGTTTACAACTTTTCAAGGTGGGTCTGGTGCAGGTTGCGGCATCACAGAGCTCATAAATTACAAGGAGCTCACTTTCCAGCCTTGAAATTAGAAGGCAGCTCCGCTGGGCCCCATGTCCCCTGCAGGTCTTGTGGTGAGTTATCCTCCACTGTCACCTCCGTGGGCATCTGGGGACTTGCAGCAGAGTAGAACCCTGCCTTAAGAGTTTGGTCCTCTGGGCCCTGTCAAGCCCCTTTTCTGCAATGACCGGCTTCTGCCTGTCTACACTGGTCCACTCTGCTCAATGCTCTTCCCTGCCCTCCTGGTCACTCTGAATCAAGGCCTCAGTGACAGGGCTGCTGACAGCTTTGTCTGGGGTTATAAGCTAAGCTTCAACACCTTCACAGTGTTAGGGGGGCTTTCTTCCTAATAATCACTCTACTCTGTCCTTATTTGCCTTAGCACCATTTGCCAGGCTGCCTAAGGAAGGATTTGGTGACTCTGGGGGTCTGTATTTGGAGAGACAGAAGCCTCCCTCTCTACATAGACTTTGAACGCTGAACTGATGAACAGACAGCCTATACTTCATGTTCCCTGGTAGGTTCTCAAGGGGTCCAGATGTGTCTTCATACGTGGCCTGATGGGCTATAGTGGGTGGGGCAACAGCAAGATGGAGACAAGGGAGGTCTTGCTCTTGCCAACCCATCTTCCACACAGAAATCAGGGTGATCATTTTTTCTCCAAAACACCAGTCTGTCCTGTACTCACTCTCCTGGCTTTATGTGTATCAAGGCTTGGGGATATAAGGCTTCATGAATTCATCTCTTCTCTCTTTAATGCTACATCAATTCTACAAGGAAGGTATTTAGGACTTTTACATGCAAACAAAGATAAATTTGTGAACACTGCATTTGCTCACTTGCTTAAAATCAATTAGTGACTGTAGTGATTGACATTTGTCTACAAAGTCTGTGCACTGAGGGCCCCTGTATACTGGTTCCTGAGTTTTTCTTTCCTCTCATGTATCTATGGTGGATTCAATAGAAGATATGGCCAAGTCCTCACTCCTGATAACTGTGAATGTAAGCCTATTTAGAAATCAGGTCTTTGCAGGCATAACCAAGTTAAAATGAGGTCATGATAGACTAGGATGGGATTTAATCTGTTGACAGGTGTTTTTATTAGCAGGCCATGTGAAGACCCAGAGGTACAGGAAGGAGGATGCAGTGTGATGACAGATGTAAAGACTGAAGTGATTCTATAAGCCAAGGTGTGCTGAGGCTTGCTGGTAAAAAGCTAGGAAGAACCCTTCCCTGGAACCTTCTGAGGGTAGATAGACCTGCCAAAACCTTAATTTTGGATATCTAGTCTCTAACCTATGAGAGAACCAATTTCTACTATTTTAAGGTACTCAGTTTGGGGTAGCTTGTTAGGACAAACTACCTAGGGAAAAGTACCTAGAAAAACAACATGCTGTCTTATTCTTGCAGTGGAGAGAGCCAAGGCCATGCTGGGGGCTACATTCAGCTCCTGGAGATTTTCAGTACCATCCATATAGGAAAGGTGCTGAAAAGCTCGAAAGCCATGACACCTGTTCAACATTTTTTTAATTAAGTATTTTCCAGACATACTTGACCTTGGGTCCTCTTCTTGAAAAACACCGTTTAGCATGGTACAAAGCTGTTAAGCAAGCATACGTAGAGAAATGCTGCTTGAAGTCAAACAAGCCTCTCTCCCAGCATGAGTAAGTGGGAGCACAGTCACACATAGGATCTCCTCAGGAAACGCCATCTTCTTGACTGAGCCTGCTTGGGCTCATTCATCACTTCTGACAGCCCCTTGCCATCTCATCAGTGCTGGGACACAAGAGACCTCAAGATATTTGGTTATCACAGAAACAGCTATGAAAATGCCATTTCCCAAGAGCTGTAAATAAGAGGATGGTATTTAGTATGAGACAGGGCCCATGGGCAGAAACAGCAGAGGCAGATGCACAAGCACGCATTGTTTTGTCTGAAGTATTTTGTCTGACTCTGTAGGAACTCTACATTCACCTCTGCAGCAGAATTTCCCTAGAGGTGCCTGAAAACCTAAGCCACTACTCTGGGATCTGACTTCAGCAGCCTCCATCTTTAAACTGAGATATACCACCGTGACCCCACCAGGCTGTGCTGTCATCCTTACAGGCCAAGGAGGACAAGCCATGCATTTGCTTGGTTGGCCAGGGATCATCTCCCCAGTCACACCATGTGTTCTAGCAGGTTGAACACTTGGAAGCAAGGTTGGTACATTCATCAGTGTTGTGTTACTATAAGACAAACAACTTAAAGGAAGAAAGATTTATTTGCTTCCTGATTTCAGAGGTTTCGGCCCATGATAGACTTGCCCCATGGTTTCAGGCTTCATAGCCAGACATGGCGACCAGGAAGCAGAGAGACAGAATAGATCTCAAGAGGGAGGAAAGGGCCACAGCCAGGTAGAGTCCCCAAGTGCACATTACATAACCTACTCTGTTCAACTGGACTTCATTTCTTACATTTTTATTTCCTCTCAATGATGCCATCAGTTTATGATGGATTAATCCACCAATGAAGTAAGAGCCCTCATAGACCAGTGGTCTCTGGAAACAAACACAGAGATACCCAGAAGTGTAGTTCACTAATTTCCAGGGTGTTTCTCAATCCAATCAAGTCAACAGTCAAGAGGAACCATCAGTCAGGAACCCACCCAGCATCCCGCTGCTCATCATTTGTCTTGCTACCCTCTCTACCTGATGAGTTTCTCAGCAGACATATCTTCCCTTCCAGGGGGTCTTCTTCAGGCTCCTGCCTGCTCCTACTGTAGTCTCCCCAAGTCCCCCAGGTGTCCTCAGCGTATAAGGGTTGGGTGGGCATATTCTTGCCTTTGTCCCCAGCACAGAGAAGGGTGTGGTGTGACAAGGCACCCAGAGCGTATCTGGTGCTTGGGCAATGCCTGTCCTCTTCTCAGCGTGCCCTCTTAGTTCTCACCTGCCCACCCTTGACTGCATGCCAACCCCCAACATTTGGGAACCATGTCTGAGAACTAGGAGCACTCTTCCAGTTATGTGTACACAATGCATTACTAACTCTGTGTCTGGTGTTTATGGCAGCCTTGGGCTCTTGCTAAGATTTCCATGCTGAGATGCAGAAAATATCTGTGTCAATTTGCACCATTCAGTTAACGTTCTGCCACATCCTACTTGGGGTCTCACTTTTGGAGAATGCCAAAATTCCAACAATGAGTTCACACACTGCTGCGAACCAAAGAGGCCCAGGGAGGAGCAGGGTTCAGCCACTAGCTGCAGAGACCAGCAGGAGGCCTCTGGGTGGGGGGTGTCACTGTGGAACACTTTCTCTGAGTGTGTGTCAGTGGCAGATCGGGTTTAAAACAGGGCTTTTCCCTCAACCAGTTTAACTTCTCAGTCCCAGCCTGCCTATAACTAGGACAGGGAGATTCTGGGTTGCCTGGGTAGAGATTTGAAGATTTTCCTAGGCATCTGCAATACACGTCGTTTTGTAAGATAATGAGTAGGCTGGTGGTATTTTGAAAAAGAGAAAGCTAGCCCCACAGATGTGGGATTCTTTGGCTAAATCTACAGGCTAGAACTTCTGACTATCAGACCAGTGTTATTTGGTTATTACTCCAACAGGCAGATGTGAGGATCAGGTTGGATCAAAATAAGCTCATTTTTCATTTCCTTAGCATTTATTATGTTCCAGGGAGTATGATAACCTTGGGTTTATAATCTTGATTAATCATTCCATTAGGTCTTTAATGTAGGTATTATTATTTATAGACAAGTATTATTATTTTATAGATAATAAACTGGCCAGCAGAGGGATAAATAATTTGCCAAACTCAACATAACATACGACAGAGACAGGATTCAAACCCAGTCCTGGCTGATGGCTGGTGGCAAAGCAATGTTTTCAGCCTACTTTTCTGGCAGCGCCAAATATCTGGACTGAAGTGTGTGAGGTGGATTAATGATGCAAAGACTGGCATTCCGCTGTGGGGCTGGAGGACTGCTGTGGAAGTCCTCTGGGGAGGCAGGCATGGCAGGGGTGCTAAAGGGCCCATGAGCCATTCCCAGGAACACGCGTGGCCCAGTGAAGATGAGCTGGGGCTGGGAGGGGCTGGAGCTGTCTGCAAACCCTGATCCTTCCTTGCTTAGCTCCAAAGCCCTTCACCGCTTGTCTGATGAAGGTTGTCCCTGCAGGATGTGGCTGTAGCTCTCAGAACCAGCCCCTTTGGTTCAGAGGTCCAACTTGGCCTGCATCTTTGAGACTTTTCACAGAATCTCTAGCTCTGTGCAGAGTGAGCAGCTGGCTTCTCAAAAGTCCCAGTCCTGCTGTTGCTGTGGATCAAAGGGAAGGCTGCTCTGCCACCTGGTAGTGCGGTGTTGTGGGCATGTTCTGGGGCTTCTAGGCGCTTTTGATTTCTTTATCTATAAAGTGGGGATTTTAACATTTATCTCGGGTTTCACTGGGAGGAGTCCACGAGATGATTATTGCAAGATTAGACATGGTAAATGCTCCCTAAGTATCAGCTTTAACGACAAGGACACGAGGAGGGCAACAGTGAAATGACACAACATGAAGTGTACATAGGCTCCAGCCCACGGTAGCCCATGAGCTAACATCAGTCAGTGCCTACACGAGGAGAGACTTTGCTTGGAAGAGCAGAGAACAACATGTAGCAGTCTACACAGAAAGTAGACCGGGTCATCCTTGGCATTTGTACCTAGGATTTGGGCCTTACACCCTGTGAGTTTGGGCCAGTTGCTTAGCCTCTCTGAGTCCACGCACACAGAAGAAAGTTGGCCTGCAGTGGGAGGACTGGCCGGGCCTGCCCAGGGCACTGGGCGGCAGCAGCCCTGGGTGGGAAGCTGGTCCCCATGGCAGTCTCCCCTCCTGACTGTACCTGCAGGGTAGCAGGGGCTGCTCTGAAGGAAGTGTGCTGGCCCAGCAGGAACACAGGCAGCTTTGTGCCACAGCGGCCCCACCTTGGCTCTCAGGAGTCCCCCGCCCTGCAACCCCCTTTTGAGTTCAGTTGTCTCTTCCAGAGTGCCTACCCATTCACCAGCCCAGCCTTTTCTCTTCAAAGCAAGTGTCCTTCCTGTGAGAAAACACCACCCTCCAAGGCCAGACTCCCTGCCCACTGCACCTGGCACCTGAGTCAACACAGCCTTTCTTCTGGCTACTTCCCCAGGGCAGGGCTGGCTCCTGGGCTGCATCCAGGAAGGAGAAGTGAGCTGTGAGCTTTCAGGGCCACAGGGACCTGTGGCAGATCCTGGTGCTGGTGCTGGTGGTAGGAGGTGATCCAGACCTCCTGTGCCTGAGAGGTGGATGCTGGAAGTACAGTTGAGTGAGGTCTAGCTATCTGGGTTGCATTCTGGCCCCACGATTCACTCGCGTGTGAGTGTGATTCTGGGTTACACATTTAAATCCCTGTGGCCTCAGCTTCCCCATCTGTGGTGTGGGTTAACAATAGCACTTTCTTAAAAAGCCTGATGGTATAAAATGCACTTAGCCCAAGGCCTAGCACGTCACTAACAGCCACCATCGGTGGACCGCTGCCCCTTGTTGAGAAGTTCCTGGTCCGTGAGGGAATGGGAGCACTCACAGACAGCCCCAGGGGAAGTACTAGGTGCAAATGAGAGCACTGGAGAAGGCCCCACGGCAGTTGGGACCTCCCGACGGTGTCAGTGGGCAGACGACCGAAGAGGAGGCCTGTCCCAGGAGGACTGGAGGAGTAAATGGAACATCCCTTCTTCCCACCCACTGCTGGGTGGGTACATCTCAGCTCCCTCTCAGGATCCGTGTGACAGAAGGGCCAGGCCAAGTGTCACGAAGGAGCCAAGGGACACTTTGGGCAGTGGCGGGTGAGGACAGGAGCCCCTCGTCACTTTGGTGACTGGGAGAAACTTCATAGGAGAGCAGCTGTGCTGGGAATTCCAAAGCAGCTCCGTTTTGCTCCGGAGAGAAAAATACAAGGCAGCCGCAGAGAGGGTGGGAACCAGAGAGTAAGTAAGTGCACAGCGGGTGGGTACCGGGCCAGGGTCTTTCCAGACGGGTGCGAGGGTCCAGGCTGAGGGTGCGCACAGCGGGGACCCTCGCAGTCCTCAGAGGGCGGGGTGGGTGGGGGAGTCTGGCTAGGAAGGCTGCACAGGTCCTCTGCTCCCATCGTGCTGGGCCTGGCCCTCCGGTTGAAGACTGAATCCATGTCCTGACCTACCGAGGAGGGAGGGGCAGGCCCCAAGCTCACATCTCTCCCCGCCTAGCTGCTCAGACCCCACCCAGGCACTGGTCCCACTCCTGCTCCCCTTGTCCTCATGTCTGGTCTGCCGGGAAGCTGCCTCCAAGACACACCCCAGCTCCATCCTTTGGTCTCCTCTGCCACCAGCCTGATGCCGGCTGTCTTCTTCTCGTGAATGATCCCGGCCTCCAGGCTGCCCCTGCCTAGTTCCTGCTCTTGCAGTACTGGAATGCTGTGGTATTCCTTTTTCTCCAGAGTAAATCCAAGCTCTCAGCAAAGCTTCCCAATGAGATTCTTACCTATCTCAGTCCTTATTCCTCTTTTCTACTCCCTGTACCTCAGCTACTTTGATGTCCTTTGCATTTCTCAAATATGCTCAAGCAGAGTTCTGCCTCAGGGCCTTTGCCCTTGCTCTTTCCCAGCTCTGGAATGTTTCCCCCAGAAGCCTTCGTGATTCATTGCTTTCTTTCATTTATATCCCTGAGCTAATGTCACGTCTTCAGAGAAGCCTCTCATGATCATTTTAGCTAACGCAGCTTCCCTTCTTTTTTCTTTACCATCCTGGGTTTTTTTTTTTGACTCATTTACTTGTTTGATCTGAAATGATCTCACAGTATTTGTTCATATGTTGACCCCTTACCAGTTCAGTTATTTAAAGATAGGATGACAAAAAATTGCATATTTTTTGTTAATTTTTATATGATAATGGAAATGTAAAAGTAATAATTTTATCAAATTTATTCAATAATTTTTCTGTGTATGATGTATCTTAAAATATTTGGCACACAATGCAACACTGCAATCCAGACAGTAGTATCTAGTCTCTTTCCAAATTTTTTGCATCATTGTCTTTCTTTAACAACACACTACATACTGCCTGTTGGCTTTTCCCTTTTTCTGTGGGTGGTACAATTTCAACCAAATGTCCACCCACTAACCATAATGGTGATGACGATGAAGATGAACATCCTGCCTAGTGTTTCAATTATTTGGTCTATTAGACCTTATTTAAATTGTAAATGACTTTCTGAACTTCTTGGTTTTGAATAAGTAACACATGAGTTTCATATTGTTTGGTCCAGAAGGTGCATAAATATAACAATATTTTTTCCTCTTTTTTTGATTACGGAATAGCTTGTTAGATGTCTGTTAACTGTCAATACCACTCACAGAAAATGCCATTTCGCTGGACAGTGTTTTCTTTTAGGTTGTGTGGCTCCTTTGCCAAGGTGATTTTATTATTCTAAAATATGGATAACTCATTTTTAAAGAAGAAATAATGCAAAGCCAATTTTGCTTCATATGTCAAAACTTGTTATAAAACTAAGATCTCAACTAGCCATTTTTCCCATGATAGTGTTAAGAAGATCCCCTCTGCCTCCTGGGGTGGGCTAAGCCCTGAGTCCACACCAGTCACTTCATGACCTTGTCCTGCTGTGCTTCAAGACTGGGAGCTGACCTGCTTCTAAGACGTAGCTGCAGTTGGTCTGGATGGCTTCACTGTAGTTTCTCCAACCTCTCCCCCCAGGTTGTAGACAAACTCTGGCCAGATTTTCTACTAAACTTTATGGGAAGCTGTGTGAAGACCCTGGTAGAGGTCAGTTCTTAACCATAGCTTCTAATTTGCAACTTTGGGTGAGCAGGAGAGTCAGCCAGAGAGCTTGATACAAACCCAGATTCTTAGGCCCCACTCCAAAGGTTCTGACTCAGTAGACAAAAGAGAGGGCTCTGGAATCTACATTTTGGCAAGCCAGCCCTGGTGCTTCAGGAGCAGGGCATCCTGGAAGGTAGTATTCTGAGGAACTGTTAAGCCAAGAAGTATAGTGTGGTGGGTACAGGGAAAAGTTACTAGAATTGGAAATCTTGAATTTGAATTGTGGCTGACTGTGTAACTTCACTTTTCTGAGCTTTAATTTCCCTTTGAAAATGTAGATAATAATAAAATACGCATCGTATGGTTCCACTGGGTCATAATGTCTTAAGAGTTCAGCACAGTGCCAGGCACAGTGTAAGGGCTTAGTTCTATTACCATTATTTCCCACCATTCCTCAACTGCATACCTGCTCCTTCCTCCACTCCTACAATTTCAAGAATATCGTCCATTGGATCTAGGAATTGTTTTAAAGGTCTTGACATGAAGAATTTATAAATTCCTGTGGTTTGAATATTTGCACTGTGGCCAATTTAAAACTCATAACGACAATACTGAGCACAGAGTTGGAAAGAGATGTGTGCAATTGGGTACTGTGTGCTGGTGCAGGCTGCCCTTGTACCACCAAGGCCCCTTTCTGTGAGAACCCTCCCAGTGTGTTGCTGCTACCTCAGCTTTAGCTAGTAAATGCACAGGGCTTTGACCGGAAGGTGCCATGTAATTGCTACTTCCTGCAATAAGGGGCGCTGGATTGTACGCAGTTTTGTCGTCTCAATGTGTTCATTGCTGGTGCCAGAAATGGGAATTGTAGCCTCAAATTACTGTCATTTGGAACTTTGGGCAGAAACAATTATCAAAGGGCAGACAAGGCTCCAACCCACTAATATTCCCCATTCACCATGGAACACATGAAAGGTTACAGTGCCTCTGAAGCCACTGCTGTCTCCTTTGTTGTGCTGGTTTTGCTTTGTTTTGTTTTGATCACAAAGAACAGCAGACTTGTGTCATGAAACAAGTCGAAGTCTGGAGCCAGACTGTCTGGGATCAAATTCCTGTACTGCTTCGTAGCAAGATTTGCGTGACCTTGGACAAGTTATCCAAAGTCTCTGGTCCTTAGCTCACCCCTCTGTAAAATGGGAGTATTCATGAGCATGTTGTAAGTGTTTTAAGAATAAGAAATAATACCTGTCCCTGGGATAGGGCCTGGATGAGAAAAGAAGTCAATGAATGGAAATAAATTTATGAATAGTCCTGGAAAAAAAGACACTGCCCAAATAGCTCATTGTGAATCCACCCTCACTTGTACAGATGTGATGAGTGGACCAGTTTCACAATAGTAAATTTCAATAGTTTATTCCCACCTCAAAGTGATCTTTGAACATAAACAAATGTGAAATTCTTTCCTATGAAATTCACATGGATTTGTTGGTTTGTTTTGTCTTTCTTTTTTTGTCCCATAGAAAGATTTATTGAGAGTGCTTTGGTTTAAAACACAAACTACTTTCTCTGTCCTTTCTGCCATGTAAGACCTTCCCCCATGTTAGGAAGCAGCACAAAAGCCCTCAGAAGGTGTGGCTTGATCTTGGGCTTCCCAGGCTTAGCACCATAAGCCAGATAGCTTCCGTTCCTTCTTTTATGTGGTTAAATGCCACTTAGAATATTGGTAACAAAATATGAAAAGCTCAGAGATGGTGAAGCCACAGAATGGAAGGAGCCTCGAGAAGAATTCTGTAAGAGAATTGCCTGCCCGAGGGCCACTGCAGGTGTTCTGTGAATATAGTTGATCTTTGAACAACACAGATTCCAGGTACACGTACATGTGGATTTTTGGTTTTCTTACTCTTTTTTTCTTTGAGGTTTATGCCATTTTGAAAAGACTCACAGATGAACTGTGCAGTCCAGAAATATGGAAAAAATTAACAAAAGCTTACATAATGAATAAATGTGTAGATAATAGACTATCAATTCCTACCATAAAATATATACAAATCTATTATCTGTAGTTAAATTTGTTCAAAGTTATGTACAAAATAACAGTCTACATGATGCCAGCCATTCTCAGTTGTGTGAGATCTAATCATAACTACCTAATGTTACACCTGGTCAGAAAGCCCTTTCAGAACACCATGTTCCAGAAAAGGTCTGCACTGCTGCCTGTTCTGAGGATAGGGCCACACTATCTCTGCCCCTAGACTTTTCATGACAGTAGTTCCTCAGGCTGACACCAGCAGCCATCTCCAACACCTGGCAACCACCTCCCCCTTAACATCTCTCTTACAAAATTTTGCTCCCTCCCTGCTCTGAGCTGACTCCCTTCTTGAACTCAGCTCACTTTCACCCAAGTAAACCAACAACCTCGCTGCTCACCCAAAGCTTAACCAGGTGATCTCCCTGTGCCTCGATACACCGAGAAGGGACTGTATTACAGTAATAGTGTCCTGGTCTCTTCCTGTTACTATGTCTGTGAGTTTGAGTTTTCAAGCATCCACTTATCATCTCCATAGAAGGCATTTCTCCAGTAAATTGTTCATTGCAGTAAAAAGTGATCTCTCACAGTGTTTGAGTATTTTCTTACTATATATAGTAAATATACAAATTAGGTGTTATTTATGATATTGATAAGGCTTCTGATCAATACTAGTTTGGGGGGAATCAAGTATTGCATATAGATTTTTGATTGTGTATGTAGAAGAGGAGTCAGCTCTCCTAACCTTTGCATTGTTCAAAAATCAACTGCAAATCATGACATTACACCGTTGATATTTGAGCTATTTCTGTTACAGCATCTAGTGTTAGCCAATCCTAACTAATACATCATACAAGCAAGATATGCTTTGGGTAGCCCAGTACCTACCCAAAATGACCATCAATAATATTTCAGAGCAGCTGCATATAGAGATATGAATTAACTATGCAGTGGGTTCTCCAGAGTGCTGTGTGATATTATGAGTCCATGCTCTCTAGAGCAAGAGCAGACTTTGGTGTGAGAAAGACAGAGCCCTATGAGGCCAAGTCCTCACCATCTCCTTTCTCATTTTTTCATTCATTTCATCTCTTTCCCATCCTGCAGGCATAGGAAACATATAGGACTTGTTTAGGCATGCAAAACTGAGGCCTACTTCAAATTGTTTCTTACTCCCAAACTCCACTGTAGCAAAATCTGCCCTACCCTTTGTGTCTTCTTCTCAGTGTCTGGACTGCTTTCTTCAACTCCCTGGAGTTGGTAACCTGAGATTATCTTTTGGACCCTGTTTTTTTTTTTCTGGTTTCTCATTACCAAGCCCCATTTCCACTGCTGCTACCTCTGGGGACTCTAAGCTTTCCCCCTGAATGTCATACCTCCTTCCTCATTGGCTCTGATGCCTCCAGCACCCATATCTCTCCCACCCAGCCAGTCTACAGGCTGCATTCTTGCTCATCCCTCTGAAGCATCATTCTCTAACTCCTCACAAGTCTGCTTGAAAACTTGCAATTTCTTTGTTGGCCTTGACCCTGAATTGTCAATGAATTTTCTCATGAAATCAGAGCATTCTTTGTTCCAAAGTATTCTCATTGTTTTCCTTCCACGTGATTGTAGAAACATCTCCTGCCAGGCACACCCTACTGTTTTTGTGAAAATTATAGGCTGCAAATAACTGCTTAAGTCAACTGCCAGAAAAGGTACTCTTGTCAGAGAGAAAATTCCAGCTATTGAACAAGTTTATGGGCTTTATTTTTGGAGCAAAGAGTTCATCAAATGAAGAACAGAATTTTTCAGGTGCTCCAACTCTGTTCCTAGCATAAGAATGTCAGTACTTCTTTCGAGGTCAAACTTACGATTTCAACATTTATTCACTTGTTTTCTCTATTGAGTTCCTTGGACCTTTCTATACTCTCTGTGTCTCTGGGGGACAGAGAGGAACAAAGCTTCCCTGAGGCTTCCCTGAGGTCTGGCTATATTCCATGCCCCAGGCTCATGTACGAATGTGTTGTTTTTCTGGCTTAAGTCAGGTTGTTCTGTCAATAAAGAGTCTTAACTGAAATCTATAAAATGACCAGCTCCCTTCTCTTGAATGCATGTGGAAAGAGCAGGAAACCCAGAAGAAGTCAGGCAAGATCTGATCAAGTCTGCCCCTAACAATGGGGCAGCCAGCTGTTGTGGCTTAGATCTAATGTTTCCCCAAAGTTTCATATGTTTCAAAGAGGAGCCATTGGAAGACTGGCATGGGTTGAGCAGTTTTTCTCTACATTACCTTCTGTTATGCCATTTCTTCCTTAGAGCGGATCACAAATGGACAGGACCTTCTGAAACTTTGAGCCAAAATAAACATTTTCTCCTTTAAGTTGTAGGTGTCAGATATTTTGTGCCAGTGGCAAGAAAGTGACCAATACGTCTACCTGTCTACAAAGTGTCTGGATACCAACAAGAAGCCTATGAAGTAGGTTTCCCTGCTCCAATCACTGTCCTGCTGAAATGCACCTGTTGTCTCACTCTGCAGAGCATCTTATAGAGGCCCAGACCACCCTTGATAGCCTCTATTCAAGGAGATACTATATTCTACAAGTTGCTCAGCCTCAGTCCCCACACACCAGATCCTTTAATTAGCAAATCTGATAAACTAAGTTTTGTTGTTGTTTTTTTTTGAGACAGGGTCTCACTTTGTAGTTCAGGCTGGCTCTGAGCTCACTATGTAGCCTAGGCAAGCTTCGAACTCAGCAATCCTCCTGTCTCTGCCTCCTGAGTGCTGGGATGACAGGTGTGAGCCACCACGCCCGGCACTGAACTAAGTTATATTTTGAGTTTAATGAATAGTACTATGGTTTAGATCTGAAATGGCATCCAAAACCTCAAATGTTTGGAAGGTGACTGGATTGTGTTGTGGGATAGCAGCGTCACCCTTGGAAGGCAGGGTCTGGTCAAAGGAGATGATCATTGAGCACATCTGCTGGAGGGTTTCTTTTCCTCCCCAGCTCCTCCCATCTCTGTCTGTCTCTTTTTCTGCTTCCTACACTCCTAACCTGAGTAACCCAAGTCCCTTTCCTCTGCCACACCCCCCTCTGCCATGCTGATCTTTCTTTAGAGCCACTCACTGTGCTCTGCAATGTGAGCCACAATAAACTTTTCTTCCCTTGAGCTGCAGGTGTGGGGTATTGTGCCTCCACGTGACTATGGCAAGCGGTGATGGGTGAGTCTTAATCTCCTTAATAGCTTGTTATTCAAAGGATGGCCACAGACCAGTAGCAGCAGCACATCTTGTGAGCTTGTTAGAAATGCACACTCTCAGGCCCACCCCAGACCCCTGAGCAGCAATCTGCATGTTAACAAGATCCCCAGATGTTTGAAATGCAACTTGAAAAGCACCAACCTAATCTATATATTTAGGCCTTTTCAGTACCATCGTTACTTTTTTGGATGTGTGTGTGTGTGTGTGTGTGTGTTTGTGTGTGTGTGTAGTATTAAACCCAGGTCCTCATACAGGCCAGGCAATCCCCAAACCTCCACAATTACTTTTAATGCTATCATTTTTTATGTTAATGTGTTAATTTCACAATTTACAAAGCTTTTCCACGGATACATTCTCCTATGGTTCTTCAAAGTAGCCAGGCTGTACGCTGAATTCCTGCAAACATTAGAAACGTGCCTGATTCCTCCCTGGCAGCCATGGCTCAGGCCTGCTTTTCAACAGCTTTTTAATTAGTAACTGAACCAATTAAGAAACATAGAGCCTCCAAGGGAGGTGAAACAGAGACTGTTGTCATTTTACCTGTGAAAATGTAAAGACTTAAACAGACTGAGAGTGCTCTGGCCTGACTCAGGCGGCCGAACTGACTGTAACCCCAGGCGTCTCACTTCACATCTCCGAGTCACTGGAGTGAGTTCTTAGGGCCTGGAGGCCTTCTGACACCCTGTCACAGGGAGTTCACATGTTCCTCCCTCTGTCATCTGGACTTCCCTGGCGTGCAGTGACCTTCCTGCTAGGAGTGGAGAGCCCTCTGGGCTTTCTCACCACCTTGCTTGCTCCATGCTGCAGGGCTGCTGGCCCTGCTCCGTGGGGCGTCCCCTCTGAGCCGGTCTTAGTGACAAACCCATTCGGGAATCTGTGTCTGAACCTGGAAATGGAGTATCTGCTGCTCAACTCCTGCACCTACCCTCCCAGGACAAAGAGAGAGGAAGCACTGCATCTGGGCAGGAGCACAAGTGAGAGGCAGGCAGGGCTTATTGATCATGGTTTCCGGGCTGTGGGGCTTGTAAAGTTGGAACCATTTACTCTAAGCTCCCTTCTCCCCTGCTGGGCTCTGACCTCCACCTGGAGCTGGTTACATGTGGACAGAGGGCGGAGTGGCGCAGGAGCTGAGAAGCTCACCAACCCCTACTGAGGCTGGCAGACAGGCACAGTAATCAGGAAGGGCAGAGGCGCCTGCGAGCAGAAACCCTGGACCACAGGAATGTTCTGGGCCTCCCTTGGGACTGGCTGGAGAAAGAGAGAGAGAGAGAGAGAGAGAGAGAGAGAG
>PVIC010002705.1:21325-74987 GCA_004025085.1 Thryonomys swinderianus | reverse complement strand
TCCTCCTGTCTCTGCCTCCCGAGTGCTGGGATTACAGGTGTGAGTCACCATGCCCAGCATTGTATGTGGTTACCGTGATCGAACTCAGGACCTTGAGCTTGCGAGGCAGATGCTAGAACCATTGAGCTAAATATCCAGCCCAGGAACGATGATTTTCTTTTCTTTTCTTTTTTTTTTTTTTTGAGACAGGGTCTCGCTTTATAGTTCAGGCTGGCCCTGAGTTCACTATGTAGCCCAGGCAAGCCTCAAACTCAGCAATCCTCCTGTCTCTGCCTCCCAAGTGCTGGGATTACAGAGGGCTGGGATTACAGGCGTGAGCTACCACGCCCGGCACTGTGGTATGTGGCATTGATTGCTGGTGGGCGTGAGTCACCAGCATTGTATATGGTTACTGGACTCAAACTCAGGACCTTGCGCTTGTGAGGCAGGCGCCTGAACCACTGAGCTAAATCTCTGGCCCAGGAATGATGATTTTTAACCTCACATCTTCCACCACATCACCAGATTGTCAGGCGCAAAGAAAATACTTGAAATGTGGAAAAACAACCCCAAAATATGTCAGAGGTTTCAACCAAGGCTGAAATGGTTATGCAAGCTTCTTAATGATCCTAAATTTATCAGTTCCCTTATTCTGTTTTAAGTTTGGATATATGGCATGTGGATGGGCATCAAAAAGAGCTCCTTGGGGCCGGAGAGTTAGTTCAGTGGTTCTGGCGCCTGCCTTGCAAGTGCAAGGTCCTGAGTTCAATCCCTGGTAACGACATACAATGCTGGGTGTGAGCCTGAACTACAAAACGAGACCCTGTCTCCAAAAAAAAAAAAAAAAAAAAAAAAAAGTGCTCCTTGGGGTCAGATTATGGTTGGAAATCTGTGAAATAAAATGAATCAGCTATTTGGTTAATTGAGTTGTTAGCTAGTTAAGACAAATAACACTGAATAGACTATTTTTTTCATGTGGGATTTTCACCATATAGACAAGATTCTATTTTTATCCAATATGAAAACTCCTATATTTTATACTAACTTTATGATACTAGTGCTCTTCTGTCTGAAGATACGAAAATCCATGATGAAGAGCTATGACAAATTCAGAGGTGCTTTAAAAATTTCTCTTATCTTGTTGGTCCATAGTACCCTGTACATACACTTTTAAATATAACAGGATTTGTTTGTGTGATCCATAATATTCATTCTAAGTGTAGATAAAAATGTCTTAAATGTAGATTTTCAGTCATTTCCAGTGGAACCATTGATACAAACATTAATTAATTAACAAATATTTATCAAATGTTTAGCTTCTGTGGAGCCAAACCTACAATAATTTCATTATGATACTTTTCATCATATGTGTTATTTTTCTTACGTACCTTTTCTGGGCAGGAGATAGAGTCTTGTTTTCATAATTCTTGTTAGAATCTTTCCCTCACAATTGGACTCACCTCATACAATAATACTTGGATGACTTCACTTAGTCACGTGTCCAAGCATCTACAAATAACTTCATGACGACTTCAGTAGGTTCAGGTATGAATGGCTGATAATTCCTAAACTGGGTCTTAGTGAAATATCTGTTCTAACATACCTGCCTTTGTTGATATCTTCTGGTGTCCTTTTGCCGTGAATGTCCTTCTCTGTATTGGGTCAAGTTTACCTACCTTGGTTTTCAGTTCAAATGTCACTGTGACTGTGCCCTGAATTCACTATTAGGATGGTGTAATACAGAAGACAGAAACTATCTTATTTACCTTTGCTTCTTTATCTTTACATGTTTATCGAATAAGTCAATGATTATCGTCCTTTGTTTCAGTTTGAGCATATTAATTGCAGAGGACTATCAACTTCATGCTGAAAATGCTTGAGTCAAACCAAAAATGTAGACTTAATTGTGTTCTCTAAAGCGTCCATGATGGCTTCTATTTGTGTAAATGGTGGAATCTCCTCATGTGTTCTCTAATATATGATTTGAAAGGTGTCTTGTCTCTCCCACTTTGTAGTTATTTTTTAACAGCTCTTTCTATCAGCCCCCTTCAATGTAAGTCTCGTGATGGCAAGGAGCTTCTTTGTCTGGTTTCTGTGATATCCTGCCCTTCAGAGCCATACATTGCAGGTTCCTTACAAAAATTGCTGGCTGACTCATTTAATTGTTTATTAAATAATGTAGTCAAAATGCTTTGCTCACAAACTAGCTGTATCTTTACCTTTAAGGTGTACCATGAGGGACTAGCTAGACACACATTCAACTTGTGAGTTAACCTAGCTTCCCAAACAACCTCTCTGTTCTTAAGAGAATCTCCAGCTCCTTACACTGACCACTCTCTAATGTCCAATATGTTATTCCCTATACCCTGGAAGTTTTAATATTGTTTCAAATTCATGTCAGTAGGAAAAACAAACTGAGGCTTGCAGGGACTGGACACTCAAAATGTGTGTTTACTACTCTTCATGTTACTTCATCAGCACTGCAGATTGTGGAGGAGGATAAATGAAGACATTATACTTCAGGTTTGATCTCAAATCCCATTTGCATTCTGAAACAAAGAACGAGTCTGTGTTTCATTGTGATTGTATAATAGGAAGTAAAGGACTGTGGCTTATGTTACTTGGAGTTGATTTAAATTTTTATGAACCTGATACCTCTGAAAGGCAATAATCAAAATGAAGCCATGGTAATTATTTTCATTTGAAAATATCAGAATGGGACCTCATTACATTCCGGTGAGTGACTCAAGAGGAAGTACAGGAAGGTGAAGCATTGGCTCCATTTTGAAAATACATTTCTTAAAATATTCAGGAAAGTCATGGAAGGAAGTACAAAGCCAGAGGTGACAATTTTCAATCAATATTTCAAATTCTTTTAATTAAGGATGTCTTGGGACTGCAGACTGTGCTGGGACATACATATGTATCTATAATAAACAAGATGTATTTTGCAGAAATGGATTTGGGTTTTGGCATCAACTTGATAGGAAGATCAAAGCACGAGTTGGCATTAGAAGGATTTAGATACATTTGTCATAGGCAGCTGTTATGCTAATCTCATTTATGCAGTTGTCAGCTGATAGGCTCTGATGAGCCAGCTGAGTGGGAAAATCATTATTCTATCTCTATTGTGATAAGTGTTATTTATTACTGTCAAATGGTATTAATGTTTGATTCAAAGATGGGGAATGGGCACCATCTACATGAAGTTCATCCATTCATGGTCAACCGCAACAAAAGGAATCGCTGAATTCCAGCCAAACGAACTTCATTTCTGGGTGAAAAAAGAATAATGGATTTAATTTGCATATGTTTTAAAAGGGTAATGAAGTAATATGATGTTTATCTTGGTTGGAGAGTGGTAATTTTCTTTGGCGGGACTCCAGCCTTGTTGGAGTCATTGTGAGACATTTACTGTTGGGTTGGTGTGGAAGGACTTTTCAAAGCAGCAGGTGCATTGGGGGTGGGGTGGGGGCACAATGATTTATTCATCGGGCCAAAAATGAGCAATCTGGACATCTATTTTTTCTTCATCTTCCTCAGAAATATATTTGTAACTAAATCCCCTTTCTCTTCCCCCCATGATGGTGATACCCCTGATTTTTGCATTCCTTTTGTGGCCTTTGACAATTTAATTACGTGAAATCCCTAATCCCTCACTCATTTCATTTTTGTTCCCCTTTTGTTCTGATCGGATTTTCTGTTGCCACACCATCTCAACTGGTATCTGTCCAGGCTTGGTGTTTAGGAATGGAGTGTTGTTTTCTAATGGTAAAGCTAGGAGACAGGGATGGTTACTAATGGCTGAGGGTTTGTTCTTAAGCATTTTGTTAAATTAACTGCTCAGCTGAGCTCTGAGTTGTTAAAAATGATTCTCCTCTGTTTGGAGACTTGCAGAGAGCTGTCCCCCTTCCAATACAGCTGCACTGGTTAATGCTGCTTTGGATTATTTTTCTAGTGTTAAAAATACAGATAACCTAATTATAGCGCCTCCTCAGTTCCCAAATGCCTCACTTAATGACTCATTAGTGCAGTGAGAACACTTTCCATCGCTTGCTAAATAATATCCCATTTCTGAGGACTTCATCTTCTTTTTTCGTTTTTGCTCTGAAAAAAAAAAAGTTTGACTCAACATATTTCAGAGTCTTTGGATTGTGCTGATTGGCTTCATTTCTATAATGAGCTGGTCACTTTTTAGGACCCAGCTTCTCTTTTCTTTTTGTGTTGATAAAAATGTTTCCAGAGGACTCTTCTATGAGAGGGAAGATGTAGGTCACAGAGTTTTGTAAATCCTTGAACTCACATCCAACTTCTTGTCATTTAGGGTTCAGTGTACCTTTATTATAATTCAGAGTCACCCACTGTATGACTTGATCCATGAGGACAGCCTCATGCCTGGTGTAGACTGAATAATTAGACCTCAGAGGGCTTATGGTCTAGTTCCAGGGTTGATAACTTTTTTTGTCTAGAGAGCCAGATAGTAAATACCTTATGCTCTGTGGGCCATATGGTCTGTGTTATAGGTATTCAATTCCTGATGTGTTTCAACCAATTTTTGATATTGGACATTGAAATATAATCTTCATGTGCTATAACACATTATTTAAAATTTTTTTCAACCAATTAAAAATGTAGAGACCATTCCTAGGTCAAAGCTGTATAAAAACAAACAGCAGACTGGATTGGGCCAGGAGCCAAGGTTTGCCAAGCCTGATCTAGTTAGCTTTCAAGGGCATGTTCATTTCCTGTTCTCTTTCTTCTTTGCTGCACTGAAGACTTTTGGCCTTTTTTCTAGTTTGTCCTTGTCTCAGGGCCTGTGTCTTTGCTGTTCTTTTTGCCTAGAACACTGTCCTCAGATCCTCATGGATGATTTCCTGCTCATAATTTATTGAATCTCAGCTCCAATTCTACCTTTTCATGGAACCCTTTCCTAATAACTCACCTGCAAGAGGGCGGTGCCCTTTAATCTGCCTTGTTCATGTCTTTAGCATATTATTCATCTGTGAATAAACCTTTACCTTCTGGGATATAAATTCCTTAAGGCCAGAACTGTTAGCTGGAACTCTGGTCATATAGCAGTGAATGCTGTCTCTGGCATGTCACACTGACTGTTGCCAGTCATGGTTTGTGGACTGAATGGGACTATGAGAGTGGACAGGATGCAAGAAAATGTTGCTTTTGCATTTCTCCTAAAATCTCAACAGATGGAGAAAAAAATGTATGTACAAATAACTGACATAAGATACCATCATCTGAGGGCCATGAAGGATTTCAAGGAGACAAGAGATTAGCTTTAGGTGTAAGAAAAGCAGGTACCTTCATGTAGGAGACAGCTTTTGCCCTGCACAGTGGCTCCACAGAGAAGAAAGGGGACTGTTTGCCACAGTATGGGGTTCGAAGTACAGAAGAAACATCTGTAGGACATTGATTTTTGAGGAGTGTTTTTGACAATTACTTTTGCTGTTTCAGGGGAGAGGTGGAGAAGTAATCCTCACAGGCCAATGTTCTCAGGGGGAAGAAGCTTGCAGGGGAGCATGCTAACTGGCTAGCCCACCCTCTCCATTAAAGATCTAACCACAGCTACAGTGAGACCCTGAGAGCTTCTCCCAGCAAGTGGAGTCCATAGACTGCCTGAACAAAAGAACAGGTGTGACAAATTTATTCTGCCCGTGAGACTGTTTTGCCGGCTGTTCTGACATCCTCTGTGTCATTGTCACATGTACTCTCCACTCTAGTTTCCCCAGAGGACCATGCTGTTTGACGTCCTTGCATAGGCCGTCCCTCCTTTATTTTTTGGAGACAGGGTCTCACTTTGTAGTTCAGGCTGGCCCCTGAGCTCACTATGTCACCCAGGCAAGCCTGGAACTCAGCAATCCTCCTGTCTCTGCCTCCTGAGTGTTGGGATTACAGGCGTGAGCCACCACGCCCGGCTCCTTTATCGTTTTTAACAAAGGTGTGTATCCTTCACATATTCGCATATGAGCGGTAAGTAAGCTAGCTGAGAGAAGCAGGCAATGTGGGGTCTGGACAAAACTGGAGAATAGGCACTGGACCAAAAGGGGAGGCTGTTGCACAGCTTCCACCAGCCTTTTTTGGTAGTAGAAAGTGGGTCTGTGCTGGCAATCTCCAAGTAATTTTGGAGCTATGGGAAATCTGGATTTTAAAAAAATTTGAAGGGCGGGAGATTTAGCTCAGTGGTTCTGGCACCTGCCTCGCAAGCACAAGGTCCTGAGTTCGATTCCCGGTAACCACATACAATGCTGGGCGTGGTGATTCACACCCACCAGTCATCAGCACCATATACCACAGTGCCGGGCGTGGTGGCTCACGCCTGTCATTGCAGCACTCGGGAGGCATGGACAGGAGGATTGCTGAGTTCGAGGCTTGCCTGGGCTCCATAGTGAGCTCAGAGCCAGCCTGAACTACAAAGCGAGACCCTGTCTCCAAAAAAAAAAAAATTGAAAAGAACTGCAAGATATAGCAGGTCAGATTTGGTTTCTGCCCTGCTGTTTTGCTTCCTTAGTCTGTTTACTTCCTTAGCTTAGGCCAGCTCCTCCTCTTTAGAATTTTGCTCTCGGGTCACATCTTTGTGCCTCCCTGATACCCTGGGCACCGGAGACTAACCACAGCTTTTATCATATTGACTAGACCCTTCAGAGACCCTAACTAAGCAATTAGCTCTGGGGAGATGAGGATTAGAAAGCTGCATGTTCAGCTCGTGTCACTTTGGCCTCTTGTGCTGGCCCTCTGCCCTCAGCAAGATAACATGAAACTCACTACTGCAATAGATGCAAGCAGGATGTTGTCAGGGAAACATTACTGCATTCCTTTACATGTTCCATGAAAACATTATTGAGTTTTATTTCTAGTAAAACACAGCTCTCTTTGCTTTTTTTTTTCCTTCTCCCCTGTTACTGGGAATAGAACTCAGGACCTTTTAATTGCCAGACAGGGGGCATGCACCATAGAACTGCTTCCCCCACCCAAATGCTGCTTCCTTTAGGCAACTGGTGTGTGTGTGTGTGTGTGTGTGTGTGCGCGCGTGCGCGTGTGTGCATGTGTATATGTTTTTGTGTGTTCTTTACATGGCTCTTAGGAATCTCCCTACTTCATTTACAGTATGACCCTTTCGAACTAATATCCATTTGCTTTCTTTCATTTTTTTCTCTCATCCTAGTTTATCCTGTTGAATTTCAGTATTTTTTAGAAGGAACCTCATGTGCCCTTTTCTGATATGAAAGATAATTTGGATAAATAAATACTATCATATTTATTGCATTTTCAAGGTTGTTCTCTGAGTCAATTACAAAGAACAGGAAGAAATAAATATACAGGGTCTTTTATTTTTCTTGTTAGTTCACCTGGGGCCTACTGGTACTATTTTATGTACAAATACTCAGTGAATATATGCCAGATAATAAACAGGCAATGAGATAGTTGATCACGTCAATCAATTTCCTTCGGGTAATCCATTTAAAGTGGTAAATAGGTTGATGAGACAAAGCACACTTCTTCATTGAGAATGAAGATGGGTATTTGAGACTTTAGCTTCTCTGCCATATTTATAATTTTATTGCCAGAGCTCCATAGTGGAGCAGTTAATGAGAATATGTTTAAAGAGACTGAAATTACATCATATTGTAACTGACACTTCTAGGTTTAAGTTTACAACTTGTGATTTTAATTTTGGGGAAAATGCATTTAAAATTATCTCTTGTCACCATCTCTTATTAAACATAATGAAACTTGATGATATTCTAATAACATTAAACTGTTTTGGTAGTCACTGAGGTTGGTATGAAAAGACTATTCAAGCTAAGAAAATGGTAGATCATTTTTGAAAGAAGCATTCTGGGAGCTTTGAGAAGCTGAGTATTCTGTTCGTCTCACACACTACATCATCCCTCACACTACTGAGTAATTTGGAAGATACTCTCTATGTCAGATATGTTAATATGCAACTAATGGGGAAATCAAGGGCATTTTATCAAAGGAGGAAACAAGAAGAGGGGTAGATCCTTCTTGTTTCGTGTATTTCAGGCTGGTTTTTATTCTTAGAAGGCCACAGAAAGTCCTGGGCCCCCAAAAGTTGTTAAATGGAATTACTAATGTAACGAGGCCATTGTATTTAAAGAGAAGATGAGAAATAGAGTTTGATGGAAGAATTAGGAACTAGAAAGAGTCGAGGGTGACTGAGCCCTCGGGTTCTCCTGACGCGTTCATTCAAATCTGAAGGGGAGCTGAATATACTCCGATAGTTCCTATGACCCAGCTGTCTCATGGAAATGCTGCTCTGCTGGGGGAGCTCTGTGGTCCATTCATTAATTCTTCTTCATCCATTCATTTATTCCTTTGTTCATTCAATAAATATTTATTGAGAATCTACTAAATACCGATTACAGTGAATATAGTGCTAAATGCCAAGGATAAAAAATATCAATAGTAAAAGCTTTAAAGGCTCAAAGCAACACAAGTACGCACCTGGTCTCCTTCTGGCTGTGCCCACTGAGAACTTGGAAATGTGTATCACCTCTCCCTGCCCTGTCACAGTGCCAGTTAACAGGCGTGCTGTGGGAAGTATTAGAAGTACAGGGTGTAAAAGGGCACAGTGGCTTGCTGACTGGGGTGAACTGCATACTGTTCTAAGGAGAAAGGAAATTATTGAAACTTTCCAAGGTTCTGTATGTTTTTTTCAAGTCCTCCTTTCATCCATGAGAGTTTATTTATTTTCTCTTTTCTATCACTCACCTTTAATGAGAATTTTGATTGAAATGCTTATGATTCTTATCCAGGAATGTATAAATGCACCTCTTTTGTCCATAAATTTTTCTTGTAATTCTTTCAGCTATATAATGTTCCTCAATATTTTTTCTTGAAATTGAAAAAAATGTATTTTTAGGAAACTACACCTGCAATCATTCATTCATTCATTCATTCATTCATTCATTCATTCATTCATTTGAGACAGGGTCTCGCTTTGTAGTTCAGGCTGGCTCTGAGCTCACTATGTAGCCCAGGCAAGCATCGAACTCAGCAATCCTCCTGTCTCTGCCTCCCGAGTGCTGGGATTATAGGCGTGAGCCACTATGCCTGGCTGCAATCATTCTTAATACTGTCTTTCTTTAAAAATATTCTTTCTTGGCCGGAGGGTTAGCTCAGTGGTTCCGGCGCCTGCCTTGCAAGCGCAAGGTCCTGAGTTCGATCCCCGGTGACCACATATAATGCTGGGTGTGGAGACTCACACCCACCAACAATCAACACCACATACCACAATGCCGGGCGTGGTGGCTCACGCCTGTAATCCCAGCACTCGGGAGACAGAGACAGGAGGATTGCTGAGTTTGTGGTGGCTTGCCTGGGCACCATAGTGAGCTCAGGGCCAGCCTGAACTACAAAGCGAGACCCTGTCTCAAAAAAAAAAAAAAAAAAAAAGCAAAAAAAAAAAATTCTTTCTAGAGTCCTCATCTGTTTCTCTGGAAGCTTTTTCACAGTCAAAATTAGTTTCCCATGGCTCTAGACTTGCTTTTGTTTTCCTTTGGTTCACTTAAAATTTGTACATATCCACCTAAAAGTAGGAAAAAAAAGCATTTTGTTGAAAGTTTTAAGATAATATAAAAATAGTAATTCCCTATGCATCATTTACCTAATTTCAGCAAGGATCATTTTCTTTCAAACATTGTTATGATTCCTTTCTTCTCTTTGTACCCCTCCTTTTCCCTCTGGCTCACTGCTTTCTGCACAGGTATGGTGATCAGTCTTGCTGGTATCTGGCACTTCTGCACTTTATCAATACTGAGTATCTTTCACTTCTTCTGATTTTAGCTTTTACCACTTCAGTCTATATAACTTTGTGACACGAAGCTTGTATGCTCCTCCACAGCCTACTGTTTAAAATCAGTCTCATTTTCCACATTCTATAATCATGGAATGTTTCTATTTGAACAATGATTTGCTAAATTTATGAGCATTTCCATAAATGAGTTGACTTTAGGATGCTCCCATCTCTACATTATGATTCTAATCAGCACATTAATGAATGGGTATAGAAATGAGCCTATTTGCAAATTGCCAGCTTAGACTTGTCCTTGTTTAAGTAAAAGCTTTAACTAAAAGCAGGGCTTAAACTACTGAAGATGATAAAGCTTCCTCCATCCCCTGCACATTTCTTGGTCAAATTGTACTTTAAAAGCGCTTAAGAAAATTTTCACGATTTGTTGGCAGTTGTGTTTAAAAGAATGGAATAAAGATTAACTCATTGTGTAAACCATTATGCAAAATAACATTGTTAGTAATATAGTGTTTTAAACTTACACTCAGGTTTAGAAACTCTTCTGGCTTAGAAATGAAACTGAGTTGTGATTGAGGTATTTTCTATGTGTTGGCTCATGTTCTGCCTGTTTAATTGGGCTCAGTTGATTTCAGTGTTCCTATAACATTTCCATCCTACAGCTGTCAGCCCGAAAAAGAATTAATATCAATAATCCAGTGATCGGATTTAATCTGTAAGATTAGTCATCAACTAAGCTGTGGAGATACAGACTGAAAAGAAACCCCTTGTCAATTTTATTTTCTCACGCGATAGTAAGATGGGTCTCCCTCCATATTGATGTGTAAAATCACACATTCACATGTATTTTATTGCATTCTTTGTGTTTTAGAAAACAATGTAAACCATTGTGTTTGAAGAAACTCTCTTCTCCCAAATGGCATATTGTCTACTCTTATTTCATTTCTCACGTATCCAAGAAGCAGGCTTAGCTGCTACTGATTTTTGTCCTTTGAGGTTTTCATTTTGGTGCGTGTGTTTTAACAAGCATTGATTGATATGCTGTTGTCTCAATTACTAGAGCATTGTTACATGCATGGTATAGATTGAGAGATAAAGACAGAAAGGGAGAAAGCTGGGAAGTAAAACCTCTGTGCTCCTCTTTGTAAAGTACTTTTCAGTCTGCTGATTCAGATAGGCATTATGGTTAGCAGATGAGGAGGCAGGGAAACAGAGAGCTTTCACGTTTTCCTGCTTTTGCACAGCTTTTGAGGTAGGGTCCTGTTGATGATCTTATTTGAAGGCCTGTCAGGTGGACCATGGCCTTAGGTAGACCAATTCTTCTTAAGAGATGCTCTTTCATTATTAGTCTCTTGAGTTATGCTGAGGACCCAGGGACTGCTGATCAGCTATGCTTTAAAAAATTGCATAAGTTTCATCTTTGAGGGTCGTAATGCTAATGCAACCTAGTATTTTATAGATTCTGAGAAAAGAAAAGAACAATGTAGTATGACTTTTGTTTAATTCAAAATATTTCACAGTGGAAGACTTTCTACATATATAACACAAATTCACCAAGAAAAATTTTGTGTTAAGTGACTATATACTTTCGATGATGTAGATTAGCAAAGTGTACATGATACACCACTTCCAGATAGAGAATAATGCCCAGATATAATCTCTTTTTTCAACACTCATGACTTAGAAGCCCAGTTAAGGAAGGCAAAAATCCATCCCCCCATCCATCCACTTATTTGCTCTTTCTAAGAACTACCTGTGCCGAGGCAAAAAGTAAGGTGTTTGTGAGAAAATGGTGAAAAACCAAGACTGAGGGCAGTGGAGAAAGTTTCCCTGAGGGAGCACTGGATAGGCTCAAGCTTAAAGGATGACCAGATGGACCAGCACATGGCAGATGCGAGGCAAGTGCTTGTGGAGGGCTTTCCCTGGAGCCCCTGCAAATGCGAGGGTGGAGATCAGGAGCACAGCAAACACAGTGTGTGGCAGGTGAGTGCATCCACATTATCCCCATCTATTATTTGTATGTGTATTATCTGCCTCCCCTCTAGTGTGTAAGTTCCAGGTGGTAGGGATTTTCCTACAGTGCCTGCCATTTTTCCTCGCAAGCTTAGCATAATGCTTCTATAATAAGTGCTGATAAATGACAAGTAGCTTGGTGTCACTGGCACCTATCATGCTTGAAGGCAAGATGGGAAGGTGAGGGTGGGGAGGCAGGCAGGGGCAGCGATTCTGGGGGCCTTGGAGGTCATGGTTGGACTCCTATGCCTAGGTGAAGGGTAGAAAGCAGGAGAATGATATGATCAGATTTGAATTTGGTAGGTGACGAGGTGATGGCTTAGGAACTTTGAGGTAGGAGACTGTTGCAGGAATGCAGTGAAAAGAAAGGAAGTTTGACTAAGGTGCTGATAGGTGGAGAGAAGATGGTATTATGTAGGAGACCACTAGTGACTGTGTTGGTTGGAAAAGAAAACAGAGCCAGGCATGGTAGCTCACACCTGTAATCCCAGCACTTGGGAGGCAGAGGCAGGAGGATTGCTGAGTTCGAGGCTTGCCCAGGGCCAGCCTGAACTACAAAGTGAGACCCTTTCTCAAAAAAAAATAGAGCCAGAAAGAACATCTACATTTCTGATTTAGAAAGTTGGAAAGATCTGTGATTATGGAAATCTTCAAATATATATAAGGTAGAGAGACTTGTGCCACTCACTTCCACGTATTTATTACCCAACAACCATCAGGGTATAGCCAGTTTGGTTTCATCAGTTCTGATTTCTCTATGTGTGTCCTTCTGTGTTGCCTCGAATGCTTTAAAGCCAGTGAAGAATATTCCATTACTTCATCCATAAATACTGAGGTAGGTATTTCTAAGAGATAATAACTTTTAAAAAACATACACCCAATATATGCAGTATACCTAAAATTAACCTTAATTCATTAAGATCACCAGAGAGTCAATCAGCATCCAACTGCTCTCAGAATCTTTCTGTAGTTTGCTTCAATGGGGGTCAAAACAAATTTTGCACAGTATATATCACTGATATGGCTTTAGAGCCTTTTATATATATTTAAAAATTGTTATTTGCATGTTTGCAGTATATAATGATTATATCCATTGCAGGGAATTCCTCTTAACTCTCCTCTTTGTTGTTTGTTCATTGAAGGAAATAAGCCATGGATGTATAGATAGGATTTCCTAGTTTTAATCATTACATTTTATTAGCATCATTTCTCATGATCTGTTAGTCAGATTTTATTACAGCTTTCACTATAGAAGAGGTGATAACTAATGATACAAAGTTTATTGTTGAGTGTCAGAAATGCAACATTGGGATGATGGATTCAATGGATAAACGAATGGGTAAGGAATTGGTGAGTTCTTCCAGTTTTATGCAGAATCATCCCTGGGGGTGTATTGGGTCCCACTGTGGTTGTCACCATCTTTAAGCAAGTGTGTTTGGAAATGAAACATGGATATGATGAAAAGTATTCAGATATCTTTGGAAAGCCATTCATTTGACAGATGTAGTAATCTCACCTAGTTCTGTATCATTATTGGAGTTTTCAAAAGCTTTTGTTTTACAGCAAGAGTGTTTAATTATTTGGAGGGTTGTGAAGAATAGCTGGTTCTAGAAGGGTGCATGGTTTGACTGTGGCGCTGAAATCCACGTGTTAGAAACTGGATCCCCAGAGTAAGAGTGTTGAGAAACAGGATTTTCAGAGGCAACAATGGGGTGGGGGGGGGGCACTGTCCTGAGCTGATTCATGTTTTCACTGGAGGGTTCAGTGTCCTGAGAGCAGGTCTGGTGCAAAATGAGGTCAGCCCTGTGCTGTTTGCTCTGGTCCTTATGATGTCATGGGTCATGTCATGATGTAGCAAGAAGGACCTTAGCAGACATGGCCCCTTGGTGGTGGACTTCTCAGCCTGCAAAACTGTGAGCTGAACACGTTTCTATTGTTTAAAAAGTTCCTGGTTTGATATATTCTGTTTAAGCAGCAGGGAATGCACTAAGGGAGGGACCCTGTTTGGGGTTGGTTGGTTGCGTTTTTTTCTGTAATTGAGGGAGAGCAGCTTAAGTCATGAGTTTATCACCATATAAAAATCCTGTTTTCTTTCCATCATATGTCCTCTGAGGGACATTAATAGTCACCTTTGAAGAGCTGGCTTAGAAAAATGTTAGCTATGCTTTACTTGTTAAGACTGTGGTCTCCGCAGAGGCTGTTTAACTGGAAATCAGAGTGCAGAGCGTGTGTGTGCATGGAGAGCCAGGCCTGGTATTTGTCTGTATTCGATCTCAAAGTTGTTTGGTTTCATCTGCCTGGATCTTTTCCAGAGAGTGAATTAGGTAGTTTGGCTTTTGTATTTAAAGGTCAGTTTCACACTCTTTCCATCTTGAAACCCAGAGAAACTCTCACCTCATCGAAAAGAACTTTATTTGCACCGAGTCAACATGCATACAAAACCTGCTCTGTGCCAAACATGATTCTAAACATTTTTCCACAGTGCTCATTTAATTCTTATAATGACCCTTTAATGCAGGCACCACACTTGTTTCCTTTTTACGGATGAAGAACTGAGCAGAGAGGTTAAGTGACTTGTCTGAGCTTGGCGAGTTGCAGAGTTGTACGGGAACCTGGTCAGGCTCCAGAGTCGGTTCTCTTGCCCAGTGTGACATGTTGCTAATGTACTGCTAATCAGTACCAGAATGACACTGTACCTTTTAAAAAGCCGTGGCAGTTCAGTGCAGTGGTTTAAGGAAGGAGCTTTGGCAGCACACAGGTAAGGATTGAATCCTGGCTCTGTCACTCAGCAAATGTAAATAAGAGCCTGCTACTGGTTTTTTGAGCCTCAGTTTCCTTATCTGTAAACCGAGGGATACAATGACAATTTCAGGAAGTTGTGAGGATAAAATGGAATTATATTTTGAAGACTCTGGCACAGTTTCCAGCAGGGTTTCTGAGTATGGTTTATTTCATTTGGCATGGTGATCTCCTTTTCTGCCAATGACATCACTGTGCTCTTTCGTGCGGCTTTTACCATTTTCACATCCATGTAGTTGTTGATGGTCACCCACGAGGCTGGTTCCGTCACTTGGCTCTTGTGAATGGTGCTACAATAGACATGAGTGTGAAGATAGCACAACAGCACGCTGACTCTGACAGTAGCCACTGTGACCGTGGTCCTAAGGGAGCTGGATGGCACTGCTCACAGCAGTCAGTGCCATGAAAGAGACCTTCCTCATCACTCAGTGCACAGCCAGATTGCTGAGCATAGTCCGTTTGGCTGTAGAATTGTTTAGAATGTTGTTTCCATGCCTTCACCGTCCTCTTAAGCACAACAGAGACCAAAACAAATTGATTAGTAGAGTGAACTTGCATGTATAAAGTTAAGAAAATGAAAGTACAACTAAATATAAGTCAGTGGTGTGCTATCCTAAAGAAACAACCGTGTGCAACTCTTCCCACCTCCACCTTCAGTAATGTTGCATTGGTGGCCGGAGCATTCACGAAATCAGCCAATGTGCCTGTCTTGTCTTCCCTTCTCCTCAGAGAGCTCGTGGTTAAACAGTTGTCACTAAATGGCATAACACTGTCACTTGGCCCTGTGTTGAGTGCTTAGTGTACATTAATTGGTTAATTCTCTTTCTGTGGTTTGTTTCTTTTCAGAAGCAAGCATACTTGACAAAAGCATATATATTTAAGATGTGCATCATGTTTTGGGGTACATAGGCATTGTGAAATGATCTCTGCAGTCAGCTGATCACCACAGCCACCACCTGGCACACGTCTAACAACTCTTCATTCCCTCTGCTTGGAAACATTCACAACAGCATGTCAAATGATACTTTGAAACAAAAGGAAAAGTGTGCTCAGAATCTTACTCCCAGAGACAGATTAAAGCAGTTAAGTGCACATCAGTCTAGATGATTTTTTGATGTCTCTCTATATTAATGCAGTTTTGAAAATAAAATAATGAGCAGTGCCATCTATACCATTTTATAACCTACTGTTTTGCTTAACAGAGCTTAGTGAATTCATGCCAACCTAATGATCTCTTAGTGATTTAATTAATAACTTTTTCTGGCCCTATTATCCTCCCTTTCTCTCTTTCCTCCTCCCCCTTATCCCTTTTCTCTTGTTTAATAATAGTGTCCTGTCTGCTTTCATGTCATTGTTCTGGATGCCATATAATAGGGAGGGCAGGTCATACTTGTCTTTCTGAGTCTGGCTTATTTTGTTTAACATGATCGTCTCCGTTTCCAGTCACTTATCCATTCATCTGTTGATGACCACCTAGGCTGACTCTGTGTTTTGGCTATTATGAATTGTGCCACAGGAAACATCGGTATGCAGCTTTCCCTATAGTTCGCTGACTTCAGACTCTTACCATATACGCCAAGGGGTGCTCATTAGCCCTGTCAATAACATGAGGAGGTGGCTGCTATTATCCTCATTTTCAGAAGCAGAAATGGAGGTACACAGAGGTAGAGTATTTTGCCTCAAATGGTGAGGCTAACAAGTGATGGGGGGAATATTCAAACTCTGCTTCTAAACTCAACTGCTACAGGTTTGTGCCTTTGTAGTCTGCCACGTTATAATAATATATGTCTATGTTTGGAGAGATAAGATGCAGCTACTGAACACAACTAGAAAACAGGAAATATTAGCTAATGTATTACTATGTGTAGGCATGTATTCAACAAATCTTTCTGAGTTTCTACTCTATAACATGTTCTACTCCTCCTATGGAGGAGATTAAAAGTGATAAAATGAGTTTGTGATAGCAAAGACTGTACCCCCCATTCCCTAACCTTTGATTTGACTATGAACTTCTTTGGAACACAGATGATACCTGGGTGCTCTGTTTCTCTAACACAGAAGCTGACATATAATAATTGTCAAATATATGAATGAAAGAAGTCTGTCTCGTGGGGACACATGCTATTTTTACATGTATAATATTCTTCCTTTTAGGAAGAAAGAGGTAGTCACGAGAGGCTTCTGTTATACAGATCTAGTCTTTCTCTGCATGGTATATTGTGATTTGTTGAAAAGTTGAGTTCCTCAGCTGGGGAGTCAAAGCCCAGTTTATGGCCCTGGACCTTGAGTGAGAATGAGAGAAAAAGTCAGTATATGAGCGAATATTTTCTTTTTTTTTTTTTTTAGTTTTCTGAGATAGGGTCTCACTTTTTAGTTCAGGATGGCCTTGAACTCACTATGTAGCCCAGGCAAGCCTCAAACTCAGCAATCTTCTACCTCTACCTCCTGAGTGCTAGGATTACAGGCATGAACCACCATGCTTGGCTCTTATGAATGAATATTATCTAGTAGCTTTTAGGGTCAATCTTTTCTCTGATAATAAAAGAAGCCAGGTAGGGAGTTCAGGTCAGTCTGTGTCACAAAGAGAGACACTGAGAGGCTGAGAGAAGGGCAAAGACTGTGTTCAAGTGTGGGTGACAGGACCATACAAAAGGACTGTTGAATTTAAGATTTGTTTAAGGACAAATAGAATGTTATCAGTAATTAGACAGAGATATAGGCATTAATCTGGAAGGTTTTAGGCAAATTGCAATGAATGGTTAAATGACTTAAGGGGCAAATGGGATTATCACAAATTAGAGATACTGTACTACATTATCTGGTAGAAAATGCTCTAGACACACCTGAGACTTAGAAGTTCTCATCCTAGCCCTGCCTTTTCCAGTTTGTCACCCCTTTGCCTCTGTTATATTATTTTCTTTGTTGCTGACACAAAATATCTGACACCCAAAGTTAAAAGAAAAAAGGATTATTGTGGCTTACAGTTTGTAAAGGCTTCTGTTCATAATCAGCTGGCTCCAAGGCAGGGTGGCCTGACAGATGGGTATTACAGGGGAGAAACAGTTCATGGCAGGAGGGAGAGAGCAAAGCAATGAAGTAGCAAAGAAACAAGTCCAAGCAACACGAGCAGCGTCTGTCTCTTTATATTCTGTCTAGGCTACTGGGTTTAGGGTGTATGCCAAGCCAGTCAGTGAACTGATTTAGTCATCTCACACTCTCAATCCCAGGATCACTCATTTCAGATCCAGCCACCTCTGAAAATGCCACCAGTGACTTCTTGAGGCTGTGGGGGCACTTGGAGATATAAGCTATTATTCCTTATCTAAGGCATTGAAATAGATTAGAGGTTCTCTACCATTCTCCTCCTAAGTGGAATTGTTCTTTCAAATCCATACTCAAGAAAAGTTTGGAAGATCTCCAACACTTTTAAAGTTTTAGTTTTGCTGAGTAGTAGGATTGAGATTTATTTTGCTTCCTTATCCTTATGATACTTTACTCTTACTTTATCCCAGAGATGAATCAGATGACTCAACATATGAGACATGGAAGGGACTTCAGAATCAACTTTTTCATTTACAAGTCACTAAACTGAAGTACAAAAAGGTGAAACGCACCCAAATTAAAATATATTTTAACCAAAATGCACACATAGCCATAAATATCTAAAATATTTTTCCTATTTCAAGTGCTCTTTTTACTTTGCCAGTAAGTTTTTACTTTCCCATTTTGCTATTTGTACCTTTCCTTCTATGCCGTCCTCCCACTCTCTCCATGTCTTTTTGAAATTATAGCTGAAGGACGCATAGTTTATATGCTGACAAGGACACTAGCCCATCTCATTTCGGTGAGGCCCAATGAAGCAAGACAATCAAAAAAGGTATTTTGGTTTAGAAAAGAGGAGGGAAAGTAGGACCAAGATGTTAAATGAGGCCAGGTTTCTGATTGGTCAGTTTGCAGCAGAGTGAAGAGTGATTCTACTAGAGTGATTCTAGTAGACAGCAAGCCATTGGACATGAAGATGGACCATTGTGGCGTGGGTTTGTAATCCCAGCACTCTGGAAGCCTGAAGCAGGAAGGTCACAAATTTGAGGAGAGCTGAGCAATTTAGTGAGATCCCATCTCTAAAGGAAAATTAAATGGGTTGGGGAAGTAGGTCAGTGTTGAGTTCAGTCCTTGGTACCACCAGATTAACTTCGTCAATTCCAACTCTTCCCAACCCAACCCCAAACCAAGTCCTGCTTAACCAAACCCAAATTGTTGCTGGAAACTTAGAACAGGCAAAGTTCTGAAGCGGGAGACACTGGGTACATGGGCTAATGTGAACGTTAGGGTTAAATAACTTTCAACATTTTAAGAAGAGCATGGGCTCAACAGTCCTTCTCTCAGCTGCTGATAAACGTGTACTTTTTGTTGTCTTGAGGTCTCCCCTACATCTCAAAGTATAAAATGTCCCTATAACTTTTGCCTGACCTGATTAATGGCACCTTGTTAGAAAACTTGTTTGTTGTTAAAAGTGAAAAAACTAGAGCTTATTATAAGAAATTGCTAAGATGTTCTGGAGAGCAGCCTGCTGTCCCTCACACACTGGTAGGAAATCTCTAGACGGGGCAGACCGCAGGAGTCTTCCAGAGGCTTGTACTGTACCGGGACCTTCATTTCCCAAACATGGTAAAATGTCCTCTCACAAAGGATCTCTGATCAAAACGATTTCTTAATCGAAAACCACCGCCTGAATTTGTTTTTTATCAGTAGCCACTTTGAGCAGAACCGTGCCTGTGGCCCTCTGAGACCATCTTTTCTTATGCAGATCGGAGAAAGCGGCCTCCACCAGCCGGTTCTGGGCACCTCATTTGCATAATGACCGGCCTCCTTCAAGATGGGCAGTTAAACCAAATAGTTTTTGAATTTCTTTTGTGGAATGGCTGCCTCTGTATTTAATGTTGAAGACTGAAGAGAGTTGAGGAAGAGTGGTGACTAAACAGGCTTTTTAAATACTGCCTCCGTAATTATCTGCGGAATTAAGCCCGCAGAACCCACATTAACTCTCATCAGAAAATGGAATTATGAGAATTCTTATTAACAGCAGCTCCAGACTCAACTCACAGTATTCAGTGGAGTAATTATTATTGGGGAAGGCTGGGATTATTATTTTTTTTTTTAGCTAGGGAAAATAAATTATTAGCCATTGCCTGTCTTGGACACACAGAAGGAGACAAAGCCATGTGAACCTTTATTTTCGAGAAGAAAGAAAAATAATTTTGAAATGTAATTTTGCTCTGATTTCCGAGGGAATTCTTATGCAAGGCATTTTGTATGTAAAGGGATTATATGTCACCAATGCAAAATGAAATACAAAATAAACCAAAGAGCTATGAATGTCCTAAGTGGAGAAAATAATATATAATTTATGATACTTTAAATCTCATTAAAAACACTAGCTTTTGTAGCTTCCTAGCAACCAATCCTCGGGAGTCTCTCTGTAAAGAGGTTGGCTGTCTCTGAGCTCTGAGTCCGAAGCTTTAATAAATGAAGCCCATATGGTGTGTATACGAAGGTTCCCTCTGTGCAGCCCATTTGTCTGGAGGTTCTCGGAAGCCTCGTGTGATAGCTTATAATTTGCTAATCCAATATAATAAACAGGAAAACACTTTGTTAAACTCATGTTTGGGGTCTAAATTAAACCAGTCAAGGCCAGGGAGTTGGAGAAAAGTTGGAGATCATGACTGCGGCTGTGATTTTAGTGGGACATAAAAAAATGGGGCTGAACCCCAACCCATCAGTCGATCAACCATCCTTCTTCCCTCTTTCTTTTTTCTTTTAAAGCAGGTCACTTCTACTTTTTCATTTCACATTCAAAACAACTCTTGGAATCAAGTGTGGGGTTTACTGTGCCTGTTTATCAGATGGAGACACGGAGGCTCAGAAGTGAAGTCACGGCAGTGACCACGTATCTGCAGAAGGAGAGCAGGGGGGATGTCGTGGTTGCGTCCAGGTGTGTTTACAGCTTGCGCTGACCTGCGATGAAGTTGAAGTTTTTATCAGTCTGAAGCAAAGTGGAGAAAAGGGTGTGCGCTGGGTTTTTCCAGTTAACACACCTTTGAAAAAAATGAAGGCACTTTGGGAGAGTTTCTTTCCAAACTTTTGATAGTAAAATGACCTTTATGTTATTAAATAATGGTAATAACAGATGGGAGTTGCCTTTTGTAGGTCAAAGTTAAACAGGGAGAATCCTAGATTGTTCTCTTAAAGCATTAGGAGATTTACTGGTGGGTAAAATCTTCAAAGTTTGTCTTTTCCCCTTTATTTTTTGACAAGCAAGAAAAAATAGGTGGGAGGTGGGGGTGTTTGTCCAGCCTCCCACAGAAGGGGGAGAGCATAGCCAAGCTAAAAAGTGCAGGACTCTCTACTTCCAGGTCAACGGACAATGCAGAGGGAAAATAAGTAGCATCAATTTTGATTTTAAAAAAACAAATGCAATTTTCAAATGGGCTATCTTTTTGGTTTCTGAAGGAATTTATAATGCAAGTGCTTTGTTTGTTATGAGATTACAGGCCAGAGCTGCGAAATGAATTGGAAACTAAATCAAGGAGAAGCAAACATCTGAAATAAAATAAATAGCACCAAGTGATCTTTGGGGACAATAGGCATTTGGTCCCATTGTCTTTAGAAAAAGACCAAAGTTGGTTACTCTGACTGTTGCGAACTGGGAGTGGCCTTGCCATTTTTCATTGATGAACAAGGATCTCTTCTCAGACAGCACTGGAATTCACCTCAAATCTAACCAATTCTAGCAGAACATGCCTTGTGTTCATAGCTCTTTCTTGCTGCTAGGGTGGGCAATGGAGCAGTCGATTGTCTTTACCTAAAGCTATAGTTCTCAAATCTTGTGCCAAGGCACACCAAGGTACCACAGCTAACTCACAGGGCGCCTAACCATGTCTAAACCAGTGAGAGCTAGCTTCTCACTGGACACTGTAATAACTGTTGTTTATAGTTAATATTTAACATTAGATCATTACATTCCTTTCTGTGATGTCATGTTTTCATGGTTTTTTAAAAGTGTCTGTGTGTGTGTGTGTGTTTTGGTAGTGACTATGGTCAGAGCAAGAAGTTTATAAACATCACTGTGGAATAGGAAATAAAGGTGGTGCTATCTAGTTTGATCCCCAGATTTGAAAGTGGACAATGTCTCATGAGTATCTGGCTCCTAGTAAGAAGTAACCATGCGGGCTGGAGGGTTAGCTCAGTGGTTGGAGACTCACACCCACCAACAATCAATACCACATACCACAGTGCTGGGAGTGGTGGCTCACACCTGCAATCCCAGCACTCGGGAGGCAGAGACAGGTGGATTGCTGAGTTCGAGGCTTGCCTGGGCTACAGCGTGAGCTCAGAGCCAGCCTAAACTACAAAGTGAGACCCTGTCTCAAAAAAAAAAAAAAAAAAGAAGTAACCATGGGTATTAAAGAATGAAGTATAAATTTGTCTTTTTTCTTTAAATTTATTTGCATTTTTAGAAGTGATGACTATGTTGTTAAAATGTAAGTACATCATTAATTGGAACTAAATACTAAATAGACAGAACTTTACATATTTATTTGTTATAGAGGTGTGATGAACAATAACTGAGGCTCCAAGAGTGCAGGAAACAGAAGGTTTGGGGATCTTCCCTGTGTTGTTTGAAGACCAGGTCCCGCAGCGGGGCTAATGAGGTCTACACTTGACCTAGACAGCTGGCTTTGAGCTGTGTGGTCTGGGGCAGCTCATGTCCCCGCGCTAAGCTTTGGTTTCTTGGTCTACGAAATAAAAGTTTCAGCCTAAACCAAGGAGTGTTAACCCCTCCCTCTTCCTTCGGGTAAAATGATTTCTGGGAGCCACTTCTCCTCTCAAGTTCTTTGACTGTGTGGTGCTGACTCCTTCTCTCATTCTCCAGAAAGCTAGACCTATGGCCAGGACAGGACGATGACGTATTCTATGTCCTTACATGGTGGCTTGGGCTGGCTGTGGAAATCAGTCAAGAGAAGGGTAAGAGGAGCTGGGGAGACCTTCCTCTGATTATGTTATTTGAGCCCCGGGATATAGATTTAGTTTCCCTCCATCATCTAACTCTGTTATGATCTGTGTTGACTTCCTTCTCAGACAGGGCTCTGTTCATGAGGTGACAAGATTGTGCCAGTAGATCCAGGCTGCTAGCATCTTTATGGATGCAAGATGAGAAAAAGAATCTCGCCCTGTCTCTGTGTTTCTCTCTCCTTCCCTCCCTTTCTCCATCCCTCTCTTGTTTTCGAGTTCTAGTCTAACTCTTGATTCTGTATCTGATATTGTTTGTTTACTTATTCATTTTTCCAGTAAGTTACACGAAACATTTTTGATATTCATTATGATCAATTCATCATTGGGAATTTGTACCTGTACATGATGATATATCATGTTTTTTTATTTTCTCCCCATTACTCTATCATCCCTTTTACCCCTCTATTCCACCCTATTTATAAAAAGTTTGGTTCCACTTTTTCTTTCTTTGCTCATATTTTTCTTTCTCATTTTTCCTTTCTCCCATCCTCTGCTCCTATTTCCCCTGATATTGGTTATTATTGGCTTGGATCAGATGCTGTGAGCGGATCCCTGAAGCAATCATCAATCACCATGGCCAGAAGAATGGGATTTTCTGATTAGTCAGTTTGAGTCACATGTTGACCACTGCAGCCAAAGATGGAGTCAACTCTACTGGAAGCAAATGGGCTGAGGGTGAGAAAAGACTGGTACCAGTCATGGCCCATCTATAAATATGGAGATCACTGTGAGTCTTTAAAACAGAGAAAGTGTGATGCAGGAAACTGGTTCCACAGGTGATAGCAGAATAGAGAACCCACCTGGAGATGGTGAAGCAGCCCTCAGAATAAGACATGGCTTGTGTCACTTGTTGGAGGGTCACAGTGGGAAAGGAAGCCATGTTTTAGAGCTCAGGGGCCAGGTGTGCCTGGTGGAAGGAGAAGCCCCTGCAGAGCCTGCCTGGGAAGAGCTGCAGCCACTGCTAGAGAGAGAAAGAACAGAGAAAGAGAAAAGAGAGAGACAGAATGAGAGGAAAGATACAGAGACAGAAAAGAGAGAGGCAGAGAGACAGAGAGAGAGAGAGAGAGAGAGAGAGGAGAGAGACAGAGAGGAGAGGGAGACAGAGAAAGAGACAAGAGAGAGGAGAGAGACAGGGAGAGAGACAGAGAGAGAGAGGAGAGAGACAAGAGAGAGAGAGGCAGATGTACCGACAAACATAGAGACAGAGATAGAAAGACACACACCCTGTCATCTGTCTTTCTGCTTCCAGTTTCCTGCCATCACCTCTCATGGTCTTGCTTAGTCTATTTGGTAAACCATCTGCTGCAGGGACCTTGAAATTGCAGATTGCAGAGATCAACATTCCTGAAAAAACAATAAAAAGAGGGGAAGGTGAAGAGTGAAAATAAACAGAGGATTGGCACAGAGTGTGTTCCCAGGAGGAAAATTAGACTGTTAAAAAGAGGGGTGTTGTAAATTTAAACCACTCCCCAGATAGGCATTGAAAAATTAGACATAGCTATGAATAAGACCTTAGCCTGTGGAGGCCTGGTGGTCATTTGGATGAGGGAATTTTGTGAGTTCAGCAGGGAATGGCAGAAGAATCTTGACAGATGAGCATGGTGGCCAAAAATTCAGGAACATATAACATATGTGCTATTATTGATTATCTATTCATATATAGTCAGACCTGGTATAAGAGCTAGGGGAGCCTCTGAGACAAAATCCTTAAAAGAAAAACAAGGTCAGGCTGTGTTTAGGGCAAATGGAGATGCCTAAGGCACATGACAAAGATGAGAAGGCCTTGGGAACAAGGGCAGGGTCCTGGGTCTAGGTGAGGAGTTGCATGACCAACAAGAGAGACTAGAAGCTGAATTTCAGAATGATGGTAAATGGGCTGCTTAAATGCCCTTTGCATAGAGTCAAGAATATGGTATTTGAGATTACAGGTATAAATTAAATGGTTCCAGGTGGGGGTGGGGAGAGTTATTTGGAGGCCAGAACCAGCAAGATGGAAATAATGGATATCTGTTATTTTTGCCAACTTACAAGTCATTTCTACGTTGTTTGCTACTCTGATTTCTGTGAGGAACTGCCTCTTCCACCTCATTTCTTGGAGTAAAGTGATCCCAACTCCTGCCCCAGGAGTGCAGATAACACTCAGCCTTGCTTCAGCTGAGCTGGCTCACTTCTGGCCACAGTGCTTTGGGCTGAACACATGATCCACATTTGTCCTGTGGAATCACACACTTTTGTGGAACAGTTGGAGAGTAAGAGCATCTTTGCCTGATTTGGAGCCCTAAAGATGTTGATCTGCAACTTCTGGCATGACTATGTGTATTAGTCTGCTTTCTGATGCACACAGACTTAGGTAAGTTACAAAGGAACACTGAGTTAGCTCACAGTTGTGGAGATTTAAGGGCTCAAATCTGGCAATAGCTTTCTTGTGAACAGAGTCTTGAGGAGGTACAGGGGATCACAGGGCAATAGTGAGGAGGTAAGAGTATGTACATAGATTTGTGTATGTGTGTGTGTGTGTGTGAGAGAGAGAGGGAGAGAGAGAGGGCGAGAGAGGAGAGGAGAAGAGAGCTTGGTCTCTCCCCCTATTCTTGTTTTTTTTTTTTGAGACAGGGTCTCGCTTTGTAGTTCGGGCTGGCTCTGAGCTCACTATGTAGCCCAGGCAAACCTCGAACTCAGCAATCCTCCTGTTTCTGCCTCCTGAGTGCTGGGATTACAGGCGTGAGCCATCACGCCTGGCACTGTGGTATGTGGTATTGATTGTTGGTGGGTGTGAGTCTACATGCCCAGCACTGTAAGTGGTTTCCAGGGATCGGGGATCGAACTCAGGACCTTGCGCTTGCGAGGCAGGTGAAGCAGGTGCCGGAACCACTGAGCTAATCCTCTGGCTCATTTCCCCATATTCTTTAAAAGAGACCAAGATTCAGTCATGAGATTCAACCATTCTACCCTAATGATCTTATCTAATCCTACCACTATCCCAAGGCTTGTTTCTACTTCCTTAATACCCTACGGAGGGGATCAAATTTCAACATATGAAGCCTTGAGGGTTGCTTAAACCATACCCAACTATAGTAACATGTAAAGGAGATACAATAAGAAGAAAAAGGGGTACAGCACAGAGAGAAGCAGAGCTCAGAGGAGAGGGAGGGGCTGCATTTGAATGTCCTTGTGATACCTGGGGCTCAGTGTAGCTGTGCCTAATGTAGCCAAACTTTCCCGACCTCCAGTTACTTGAGTCCCAAATGGTGAGTTCCTTGAGTTCCTTTTTCTTTTCTTTTTCCTCCACCACTAGAGGAGTAATACTATTACATTCATGCTTTCATTGTTATACTTCCACTGGATTTTCATGTGAACAAGTAGATAGGAAACCTGAAATACCAGGTTGCCTCCAAATAGTGTTTTCTCTCACTCTCTAATGTTGTCATGGAGTTTTCCTGCTTGATAGACATGAACACACATGATCAATGGGAGGTTGGGACATGCCTTTTCTTACAGGAGAGAGTCCAGTAGAAGTGGTTTGCGTTTAGTGTTTTGGCCTAATAAGGGAAATATAGAGGAAGAATTGTCCCTGGGACACTAACAGTTAGGACTTTACATCATAAGGAGCTTTGGATGTGCCTAATATAAGCAAATCCTTGTTTCAATAACATGTGTAAAGCTTACCTACAAGACCAGCTCAATGAACGAACTTTGGTTAAATTCTTTTAAAAAAGACTTAATTAACAAGTTGTTTGCTGAGATGATCAAATAAGTTAATGATTTTGGCATCTTGTAGAAACAATGTCTAGAAGACAAAAATAAAAGTTTTGTGTAAATTAGTGTCCAGGGAGTCTGACATACTATCTGTGGGGTAGTCATGAAAACATTTCCTGGAAGAACATATGGCTACAACAGTCAGAATTTAGGCTTGGTTTAATGGATATCGAGAAACTACGAATTTTAAACATTACAGTAGAATTGCTAGAATTGTTTTTATTACAATAGGTATTGAACTTCTCTTGGCTTAGGCAAAGAAGAAACCTTTCTAAAAGGATACATTACCTGGTGTCTCAGATTGACTGGTCCTAAGAAACCACTAAAACCAAGTGCAGCTATGGCTGCAGTGTTTCTTATCCTGTTTTCTCTCTCTGTGTTGACTTCATTTTTCTAACCATAGCCTAGTATTCTTCCATATAGAAGAAATTTTTAATCTTTCCATTTTATTTTTTTAAATCACCTTCTGAGTTTTAATTTAAAGATTCCAGAGAAGTACATTTATGTCTCATTCTTGGACTAGTCAGTGTGTCTAGGGCATATTACATATCCAAAGTGGTTGCTCTCATGATAAACATGATTGGACTCATGGAGGTGATATTAGGGAAAGTTTTAGGTTATCAGAGAAGCTGGAGAGACAAAATAGTTTGTCCACAAAGAATGACAATGTGCTTCATGGTATATTCATCACCAGTTCTTTTTTCTTAGTTGCTGTGAAACAAATTACCAAGTGGCTTAAAGCAAAAACCTACTTACAAGGTTATCATTTTGTAGAGTGGCAGTCAAGGCATGGCATGGCTTCATCCTCAGCTCAGAGTTTCACAAACCTGAAGTTAAGGGTCAGCCAGACTCCCATCCTGAGCGCAAGGTCCACTTCCAAGTTCACATAGGGTAATAGGGTTTACTTTCTTCAGGAGGCAGGATGGAGGTTCTTATTTCTATGGTGGTGGGCAGCTGGGGTGTGTTTCCCCAGTGACTGCAGCATGCTTTTCCACATGGGCTCCTTCATATTCAAGCTTAGCAGTGGAGAATGTCCCTTCTTGTTTAATCCTTCTGATGCTTCTACCTCTCTTTCCAGGAAGCGCCCCCCACAACAGATCACCCAAGTATATCAGATCCATAAAATACAATTTCTATAAGCTAAAAGCAAAGCCAGTTGCTGTGAGGTCCAAGGTCAGATATTTTCTGACTAGCTTAAATTTAGGAGTTCCTATAACACCCCCTTTCAGTTCATTTATTGCCTAGAATGGCTAATGTAACTTAGGAAATGAGTGAGGTCTTGGAGGAAGCAAATGGTTTCCATTCTCTCACCTTCCTGGAATCAAGGATGTCTCACTCTCTGGGACATTCATACCAGGTGCCCATTCCTCTTGGACTCCAGAGTTTTCTTTAAGACTTCATGACATAGTCATGGTTAATTAAATGACTAGCCACATGCTGGACTTCAGTCTCTAGCCTGCTCTATTCTCTGGAGGTCTAGGCTGGTCCAGAGCTCCAATCCTCTAAACATGCAGTGGGTCTTTTTGGTAACATACCTACATCTTGAAGCTATGTGTGTGTGGGGGAGCACACCAGTTACCTCACTGCATAACAGACATTTCTTTCCCTCAAGGAAATCTCAAGAGTTTTACGAACTCTAAGAAAGGAACCCAAGACAAAACCAGGGTCATCTTAAGATTTTACGTATAGCATTGTCTGATCATCTATATGTCTTGAAGACCTTCAAAGGCCATCCCAGATACTACCTTCTTTTTTTTTTTTTTTTTTTGAGACAGGGTCTCGCTTTGTAGTTCAGGCTGGCCCAGAGCTCACTATGTAGCCCAGGAAAACTCTCCTGCCTCTGCCTCCTGAGTGCTGGGATGACAGGCATGAGCCACCATGCCTGGCACTGTGGTATGTGGTATTGATTGCTGGTGGGTGTGAGTCACCACGCCCAGCATTATATGTGGTTACGGGGTGGAACTCAGGACTTTGAGCTTGTGAGGCAGGTACCGGAACCACTGAGCTAAATCTCCGGCCCACCAGATACTACCTTCTTAATGAGCCTTGCTCTCTCTTCAACTGGGTATGCTCTTCTCACCTTTAAATCATCACAAGGACTTTTTACTGTAATTTTACCTTATTGATCACATGTGCTAGTCCCTTGTCACACAAGTTTTCCCTGGGTAACTGAGTTGCAAGTAATATGCAAACCTAAACTTCTTATCTATTTAAATTGCTTCATTGTTTAAATACAAAAGGAACTCTGAAAATGTTTGCTTAATGGAGGTGAATATTAGAGCAGAAACCACTTTGTAGTAAAGTGTTGTTGAAGTGAGATAATGAAATCATTAGAGATGGAATTTAGGACTCAACCCTCCACCAAGCCATCCTTTGAAACGCTGGGGGAGGAGCTAAGTATGTATTTCTTCCAGACTCAATTTACATCCAGATTGTAGGAGAAGTCTGGGAGGAGCCTAGGAGAAATCTGCAAATTCTTCTATCAACTTCTTGAGGATAAAAAGAATTTGAAAAACCGGATGTCATGCCAAAGGAAGAGTCTAGAAGCATTAATCCCTGTGTAGTGCACCACGGCAAACTGCTTAGCAGGACAGGACATACTCTCGACACATCTTGACACATCACAGGGATGGTTGTGATTTCACCAGGCCAGATAATCAGGATGATAGGTAAAAGCATTAGGCAGAGACATTATTACAGTGTATCTACAATCACAGTGAGTCATGTAGATGTTTCCATTTTTTTTTTAAACTTTTTTTTTTTTTTTTTGGCAGGAAAGAGCCAAGCCCTTCTTCATACTATGGTGGCTTTACAGCAGTCTGCTTTTACCTTCTCTTCAGCTGTGGATTTTCCTCACTTACACTTTGTATTTTCTACTTAGTTTAATATACATTTTCAGACGTGACTTACCCTAGATTAAAATCAAGTCAGATACTTATGTCCCCAACAGTTGGAAATATCATTACAGCGTCACATGTGTCTCTTTGGGACCAGAGCAAAGCTGCTGGCTCTCTTTGGGGCCCTCAGCATATCACTTTATCTTCCAGCACATGAGAAACTGTTTACTTCTATTTCCAAGTGGAAATGCGAGGCGTTACTGGTGTGCAAGGTGCAGTCACCTAATCAGAGCTGACCATGATTTCCCGAGCTTCAGGCTCCTTCCCTCGTCTGTACGGTTCTTGAAAGTTCCTCCCAATCCCTCCCTTTTGTTTCTATCCAAGTCTATTTACCATTTTTACTGAGGGGTGTTTGCTCTATATGCTATTATGGGGTCCAGAGCATCTAATTGACAAATTATGTTGCGCTTTTGGTGGCCTTAAGTAATCATTTAAAATAAATAAGATCATAATTATCAGTTTTCATTTACCCATTTATTAAGTAACAATGTTCACACTGAGCAGTTTGATTTTGTGTTATAATAAGGCAATCTCTACATGATGACAGATGGTGTTTCATTTTGCCGACACTGTGCTAAAGTGCTTTGAGTTGTGATGTGTTTGATTTTATTAGAGATCAGATTTAACACATGCATGCTACATAACTGCAATCGCATTCCCATTTCTCATCTGTGGGAGAAAATGAAACTGTGATGAAATGTAATATACTCACCCTCAGGCAGAACTAGTGGGACTGGGAATTGCAACATAATAAATCTAATGGATATTACACTATAGGACCCTAGAAATTTACTGTTATTATGTTCAGGGAAGGAACTCGGTTTTGTAAAACTCACTTTTATTTCACTGGCATCAGGGCAATTTCACATTATTTAACTGTTGTGTCCCAATAGCAGAAATGGTATTTGTGGTGTTGAAGAGGGAACTTGCCCGCCAAAGAACACAGGGGTCCAGGAACCCAGAGGAGAAAGCTAAGGGAGAGCAAACAGCCAAAAAAATTGCATTTACAAAATGCAAATTACGACAATGGCACATCATTAACAATGGATTGTTGGGATTGTCAAATTAAGCCTCATTTAGCCATGCTGTCAGTGTGGCACCCACTGGTGGAAGATGTACCCGTGAAAGCTTTGACTCTGATATTGAGCTCTTATATTCTCAGACTTCCTTACTGCCACCCCCGGGGGGCTGGAAACTAAGTTAATTACACATCTGGTTATTGATGTGACTGTCGATAGAGCTTTTCCCTAATGAGGCCATTGTCAAGTGAAATTCCATAGGTGGAGGCAGCCTTTGCCAACAGGTTGAAGTTCCCTAACTTGCCACTGCTTTCTGAAAGTGAACACAGTAGGATCAGTGCTGCTCCCCAAAAGTCGCCCAAGTGATCTTCCTACCTTTAAGCTGCTACCACCCTGCCACCCATCCTAAGTGATAATTTTATCACATTGCCTTGTGCTTCAAACCCTTGGTAACTCTCCACTGCCTGCCTTCTAATTCAGCACAGATCTCACAATTCCTTAAAATAAACCCGTTACTCCAGGAAAGTTGGCCTTTTTGCTGTTCTTTAAACATGAGGAGCTTATTTCATTCTTCATTCTAGGGCAGTGTTCTCTTGGTTACATGTGACAGAACCAACTCATGTTTGTTGAACCAAAGGAGTAAACTTGAACTTGATGGGTTCCTTCCCAGATTAAGAAAGCCAGGGGTGGATGGATCAATGGCACAGGGGGAACCAGGTGGCCTCTCCCAGTTCTTGCCTCTACCTAGATGTGAGGTTCTCATTTTCTTCACTGCAGAATGACTTCTTCAGTAGTTAGGGGCTGTCAGAAGAGAGGAAGTGAAACTGTCCTTGTGGTGTCAGGTTCATAATTCCCACCTGATGAGACCCGACTGGTCTGGTTTGTGGTAGGGGCCTGTATCCGGTACAGTGGGCCCTCTCATTGACCCACCTTGGTTTAGGATAAGTTTTCTGGAGTAATTCTGAGTGAGAAGGTAGGGTCTGTATTATGATTAGAGTAGACACATTGGGCAGGGGCAGGGGCAGGGGCAGGGGCAGGGGCAGAGTTGCAGCCAGAACAGTTGCTGCCCAGAGTGCTGTGTGATAAAGCTGGCCCTGCTGCCATGTTCATCTCCTCATTTCCTTCCCTTCCAGTTGGAACCATCTGCTTTGAGGAATAAAAGGTCAGGGTTAAGAAAATAAAGCTAATAGTTTAGTGTCTTCAACATGGCTGCTGTTTAAATTCCACAGTCATCCTGTGAATAAGATGCTGCTATTTATATTTTACAAATGTACTTAGAAAGTATTTCCTTTCATTGCATCACCGAGGCGTTAAGTGGCTGAATCAGGCTTTGAAATTAGGTCTTGTGAACTCAGTGCATATTCTGAGTGGGTAGGTGGGATTCAGTTATCCTGTATTGTGCAAGGAAGAAAGTTTTGTGTTGCTGGGACTGAACCTCTGAACCAAAATATAAGATTGACTTGACTCTTCATGAACTATTTAATTTCCTCAGTTTTTACATTTAGGTTACTTAGAAGCTGGTAGGTAGAATGGACAGTTAATTATTCAGCAGGAATTCCTTGGGGCACACTGAGTTCTCAGCATATCTCAGTCTGTCCTGCCATGTTGGTCACTGAATTACCTTTATGCATCATTTTATTTTTACAGCAGTTTTTATACCATTTACATTTATGCATCTGGCCTCAGTTTTGTCCAAACTGGTCATCTCACTTTAAAAAATGTTTTTGGGCCTCATTTTTTGTAAGAACATTTCCTTCTACTTATAGTACCTCCCCTCCCTTCTGCTATTTTAAATCTGGCTAATTCTTTTTTTCATGATATGATAATTTTATATTTGAATCTTTATTGGTACATTATATATACATATCATGATCACACAATATTGAGAATTTGTATCAGTATATGATACAATTTAATTCTCATTTTTTCCCATTACTCCACCCACCCTGACCCCTATATACATAAGGTTTGCTTCCCTTTTTCTTATTACCATCATATTTTTTCTTCCCCTTGATACCACTGTACCCCATTTTTCTTTGAATATTTTTTATTTCATAATATCTACTATATATTCTAGAGTGCATTAACACCTTCAGTTTCTCATACCAGAGAAAAGATACGATATTTACAGATCTGTGACCTATTTATTTCACTTATGAGTATGTCCCAAAGGTACGTACATTTGAGTCATAAATGACTCAAACTTATCATTCTTTACGGTAGAGTAATATTCCATTTCATAGAAAAACCACTTCTTTATCCAGTCTAATCTGCTAATTCTTCAAGGCTTAATTTAAGACCAATTTCTCCTTTGTCCTTAAATGCCTTCGTAATTTTCTCTACTCACTGCACCATAGTCCTCCATAAATACTGCAGAGATTGCTCCTAGTTATTTTTTCTTTCAAGCCAACATGTCACTGCCTGTGGAATCATATCCTGCTTTTCAGAATCCCCACATCAATTATCAATGACAACTACACGGGCGTGGGTACTTGGTGTTCAATATATGCTATTTGTTACATTAACATGAAATTATTTTGAAAAATGTAGTGGATAACTGTAGGTCACCCACAGTGTCTTTATAAATGTTAAAAGAGGTGATAAAATGTGATGTTGAGTATAGATATGACGTTTTGAGCAGGGTTGGAATTCGGGCTCTTGTCATTTGGTGTAGAGTCACAGGAGAGCCTCAGTGTCCTCATTTGTGAAGGGCAGATAAAACATCCTACTTCACAGGGGTGTCTGTGTGGTCATTCCATGAGATCCTGCTTATGGGAGATTCACATAGATCTCTGTGGATGGTATAGGAGAGGTTGCTACATGTGAATAAATTATGAGATCTGGATAAGGTTTAAGCCAAATAGGACATGTAGTTAATACTTGCTATTGCACTGTATTGCATGCTCTTAGTTTTCTTATTGAACTTGGACTGTGCCAATGGGGAGAGGCAAAGTGACCCTCTGGAAGCCCCATTTGCCTCTAGGCCCAAGACAGGGGAATCATTCTTGAAAGAGAGCATTCCAGACAGAGGGAGGTGCATGTAAAAAAGACCTGAGACAGGAAGAGGCTTCAGGTGCAGAAAGGAGCCCAGAGTAGCTGGAATGCAGATGCCTGACAGGGAGGCAGATGGAGGCAAGATGGCCATGGGCTTGGAAAACCTTAGATGTAAGGTGAGATTTCATTCCAATCTCAGTAAGAAGCCATTGGCAGGTTTTAAGTAAGGGAGTCACCTGACAGCTGGGTCCCAGCTGGGCCTCAACGATCCTTGCTCCATGCTTGTTCAGTGGGACCCACACTGTTCTCCATGGACTAAGACTGACCTGGCCCCTAGCAGGCTGTTTCAGAGGTGGGGTCTCTAACACATAGGAGTTTCTGTTCTTTCTCTCGGTTCCTTCACCTGGAGGAGGCCAGCTCCCACGCTGCGAGGATATTTAAACTGTGTTAGAAGAGATGTGATGGCAAGGAACTGAGACCTCCTGCAGTAGCCCTGCGAGTGAGCCTTCTTGACAGCGGGTCCTGTGTCCTCCGTTGAGCCTAATGCTGACTGCTGCCCCACCAACATCTAATCTGTGACCTCAGGAGATGTTCAGAATCAGAACTACCCAGCTAAGAGGCTCTCCAGTCCCTGATCCTTAGGCCCTATGGGAACTAACTGTTTATGTTCTTTATCTTAAGCTGCTAAGCTTTGGACTAATTGATTCTGCAGTAAAATACAACTCCTTCAAAGGGCATCCTGTCATTTTGATGTTCTGCCCTTGAGCTGCTGGATGCACAAGGAACTTTGGAGGGGTGAAGCACGGAAGGAAGGAGAACACTGGCAAGCTTGCTGGTGCAAGCAAGGGAGGTGGTGGCTGGAAGTGGGGGTGAGGAAGGGTCAGTTTGGTGGAGCTGTTGGGGTGTTGCTGCAGTCTCTGATGAGATACCCCGCTGTGCACACTTAGGGAGACTTTACTTTGTGTCTGGGGAACTGGGTTGATGGTAGTATCACTGACTAAAGGGCAGGGGATGGATCGTTGTGTAGAAGAAAAGGGAGAGAGAGAGGGGAGAGAGAGAGAGAGAGAAGAGAAGGAAGAGAAGAGGAGAAGAGAAGAGAAGAGAGAGGGAGAGAGAGAGAGAAAAAGAGAGAGAGAAATTGTCCAGAGGCAGTTTTTCTGTCACCTACGGAGAACAAATAAGAACTGTCTATGTTTCAATGAAAACACCTCAGTCAGCCCCTTGGAACTGGCTTCCTTCTTCTCAATTAAGTAGAAGACAATTAAATTAGAGTCCAACTTGGAGGAGTCCATTATGCCTCATCGAAAATGATAAATGACTCTTGGTGACCCTGTCACCCCGCCAACACAGTCCCACCTCATTTTTCAAAGAGCTAATGAAACTGATAGATTCTCCCTTCTCAGTAGCAGAGCCAACAAAAACAGAATGCTCACTGTGACTTGCGAGGAAGTGGAGAAGGAGGCAGGGGAGAAAACTTACCCCTGACATTTTGACGGTTGGCCAAAATGACTTAGAAGAGCAAACTTGAAAAAAAAACAATCTACATATTGATTTTCTATATGTTCTACTGCTTTAATCCACTTCTGCTTAGCAAGAAATACAGGTGTGTGTGTGTGTGTGTGTGTGTGTGTGTGTGTGTGTGTGGTCTGCCCTTTCTCTTTGGAAAGAAAAGAGGAAAGGGGAAAAAGAGAGGGCAAAAATGATAACAGGCAGTGACCTGCAGTCAACGTAGGGATCTGCTAGTCACCCTGAACCACTGAATGCTACTCCTTGCTTGGCTAGAAGGAGGGAAAACCTGTTCCAGAACCTGGACACAGCCAGAAGGAGGGATTAGGAGCAGGAGGTTTGGATCTTGGCTTGAATACTAGCTGCTCCCCATTCCCCTGCGTGGTCTTAAGCAGGTCCCTTAACTTCTCAGAACTTCAGTCCTTTCATGGGCAAAACAGGAACTCTCCTGTTGTTCAGGCTAGTTCTGAAGATGAAGGAGAGTACGCACATTGGATATCTTGCTCCTGCCAGCCAGGGAAGGAGCCCTCAGTTGGCCTTTGCTGTCTCTGTTGCTTGTGTTATCCTGACTCCCAAATTCATTATTGTTTTTAACCAATGCAATATGGAGTGAGTGAGTTTTCTGACTATTGAGGAACTCTGTTTAAAATAAGGGATTAAAGACAGGGTTCAGCAAACATATTCCATAAAGGGATAGTCGTGTATACTTTGGTCTTTGTGAGTGAGGCAGCTTTGTTGGAAGTACTCACCGTGCCACTCTAGCGCAGAATCAGCCTGCAAACAATTGTGTGTTGCTGCGTACCAATAAAGCTTTGTTTGCAAAGGCAGATGCCAGCTGGATTCAGTATCCCACTCTTGGTGGAAGAGCAAGAGCAGAGTCACTGTTGCTTCAGGTGGCCTGTGGATAAGTAATGCCATTTGCATTTCTGTCTTCTGCTTGTTTTGCATCAACAACTTCCACCTATTCTAAGGGATATCTTTCATTTATTGTCACAGAAACTGAAAAAGGAATAATAACACCTAATGTTTATGGAACGCTTGATATGTATGAAGCATGGTGCTAAGTGCTTTGCAGATATCATGGGAGCCAACAGAAGTCAACGTGTGCTCAGGCTTTGGGTCCAGGTGGTTTGGAGCTGTGTAGTCGCTGTGTGAGCCTCAGTGTTCTCAGCTATAAATGCCTTCAGGGTTGTAAAGTCTTCAGAAGTGTCTCACATGGAATAAGTGCTCCCAGAAATGTTAAATAGCTCAGTTAATCTTTAAAACTATATGGGAAAAGGTTGCCATTGTTCCTATTTTATAGATGAGGAAACTGAAACACAGGAAAGGGAAGTACATTTCCTGAGGTTATCAGGAGGTGCTCAGCAAGGACGGAAATTGAGATTTGTGCCACTGAGGAGTCACATTCTGCAAGGATTGAAGATTATTGCCTTACAGGAGATAATCATCATGATTATTCTATGCGGAGGAAATCAAAGATGAGAGGACAAAGGAAGTTTGCTTGAGTGTGGGCCAGTGAGCAAAAGAGCCAAGACACCTCATCTTTGACTCGTGGTTCAGTGACCTGAACTTTGTGTGGTTATTTAGGGAACTTGGAATGGCCCTATGTGTGGCAAATGGTCTCTGTTAAAGCATTAAGCCAGAGAGGATGGTTCTGGTGGGAGCGTGGTGAAGAAGAGGAGGGAGCCAGGGAGGAGAGGGAAGAAGATGGGTGATCACATGCCTGGAGTTGAGCACCGACTTGCCGCTCTGCCTCTGGTTGACTCTACCGCCCCTGAAAGCAGCCGATTGTCTTTCACCTGCTGCCTTTGGCCTCCCAGCACTGCACTGCGCACAGAGGCTTATCAGCCTGTTCTTGGTGTGGGGAAGCTGCCCAGAGCCACTCAGGTGGCAAGCAAGAAAGTCAGAATTGGAGTCCAGCTTTCAGAAGAGCACCTCTCTCTACATGCCATCTGGGGACCCAACCATGATGTTATTGTCAGGACCACGAGAGGCAGCTGACAGTGGGCCGTGGTGGAGATGTTCACACAGGGAAGGTGACCTGGACACTTCCAGGGCCACGTTGAGGCCTCCTTTCCTGAGACCTCAGACAAGTCCCTGCTCTGTCCTACTCCCAGCTCTGCGTGCCTGAGACCAGCTCAGGGTTGAATCAGGTTAAGCTTCCCCAGCATACCGAGTGTGGGTTTACAAGTGGGCTTTAGGGAGCCAGAGCTTCAGTTGACATTCAGTCACTTGGAGAAATGTAGTTGACTTTTAGATTTCATCTCAGTCCTTAATTACCTCAAGAATGACTCAGTGTGGTTCATTCATTCATTTGGGAAGTCAGCCATTCAATGATCAGATGCCTTTTGAGAATGTCTACTTCACACTAAGCATCTCCTTTCACTGGATGAAACAGTGAACCAAGCAGAGATGCTCTTCGGCAGTTCTCACTCAGCAAGGCAGAAGGTCCTGTAAGGAACAGATAAATCCACAGGTGATGACCATATTGTAATAGCATAAGTTATGAAAAGAAGGAAAATAGCATGAGATGCAAACAGCAGGCTGGCAGGAATGTAGGAAGACAACTGGAAATAAGGAGTTGGAGCAGATGAGAAGCCAAGGTAATGGATGCTGAGGTCGTATCTAGTGGGTGTTGAGGTCACTGAGAATGGTCCAGAAAATGGTCCAGGAAGAAAGCGAACAGTTAGAGTTCTCAGTGAGCAGCAAGGGGGCTGTGTGGCTTAGTGTTACCTGTGCATCCTTAAATAAGACATAAGGAGGGTCCAAAGACAGTCATGGTAGCATGAGCTTCAAGCAGGCATAATGTAAGAAGGAAAAGGAAAGCCACGCCCTCAGGGCTGCAGGGAAACTGGGACTGTACCATTCACTCCCCTTTCTAAGGAAGGACTTGGTGCCTTGCTGCTGGGACTGCCCTCCATAGACTGGCTTCAGTTAGTGGCTTCTTAAAACTGCAGAAGGAGGGACACTTTTCCCGATGGTACAGGAGGCACCTGCCACGTCTCTCTCTGCCCATCCAACCTTCTCCCCACATCTCAAACCAGAGCTTCTCTCTAATAGAAGGCCCACATGCCAAATTTAATTTCTGCATTCATGTGTGGGGAGCACAACCTGGGACGTTTAGGGATTACCAGAGTTTGGAGAAGGTAAGGGTTAAAGAAAAAAATGATTGATGATACTAGTTAGGTGTCATGAGGAAGATTTTATTCAAAGGGGATCACTCCAATGGGATTTTGTAGGGAAGAGAGATCGGGCTGAACTTGAACACAAAAAAGGGAAGTGAGAACTTTCAGTACAGGAGTGATAGTAGAGTGGATGTTGGTGGGTAGAAAAGTTACTAAATGGAGACTTCAAGGAGAGATTCTGGCTAAACCGACTCACAGGACTCTTGCTGCAGACAGATGAGGGCTACGGTGGTGAACCTATGGCACACATGTAGCCGCGGGCTCTTTGTGCCACTGAAATCTCTAGAAGGTTCGCCATCACTACAAGAGGGTGCTGAGATATCGTGTAGGTTGGAGGATGAAAAATTGGATCAATGTGGAAGATGCTCCTATACCAAAGGTAGGGGATTACTACCTAACTACTTAGGAAGACTTTTGCTAACAGGTTCTTGGAGGGGCACAGCTAAAATCTGATTAAGAAAAAAAATCTTTATCACTTTGAAGAATTTCAGGGAAGATGTGAAGACAGACTCTGCCCACAGAGCACAGTGGCTTTGGGAATCTGAAGCATAGAGAGACATTGGATCCAGTTAGAGGCTAAGGATCCAGGTGAACTTGGGGGTTTGGGGTTGAACTTTGGTAACAACAGCAGCTCTGCCAAGGAACATCTGAGATTATTTTCTAGTCCTCAGTGCTAGTCTTCTCAAACTTCACCTTTACTCAAGGTTATTGATGAACTAAGTCTTTAAAAAAGAAAGCCCCGATTTTACAATCAATTTCTTAGCATCTCCTTCCTACAGGGTGATTTGATATCCACTGCTGGGTTTGTCTTTTATGGTTTCAGTGATGTAGGAAAACCTTATTTAACATTACCAATCTCATTTAACTCTCAGAACAACCCACATGAGGCAGGTAATATTATTATTACCCATTAAATGTCTTAGGAAAATGCGATTTAATGAGGAAAAATGACTTGCTCCATAGTCATACAATTAATACATTTGGAATTCACTGAAACCAAGTTTCAAATCAGGGCCAAATACTAGTCTGAGCTCTGTTGTCATGTGGTATATTCTTTGTGCTGGTCCTTGTTACAGTATTATCCCTGGAAGAACTCTGGTGCTTCTCAGACCACCAGTCTTCATCTTTGCTGCAGAAATTTGGATATTGTCAGAATATCCAATATTAATAATTGACAAAGGTGGTCATGTGCCACTTCCACAGGTCCCTGGCCTGCCTCTGAGAACTTTTTTCTCTGATGAGAACTTTCCTGTAATCAGGCTTGTGATTAGGAATGGCGAGTTAAATTCCCAGCAGTTTTGTGTTCTATTTCTTAAAGGAAAGTTCTAGTATGGAAATTTCTTTGTAGCTGTTCTAGAAAGCGGTGATGTTAGCTTGATCTAAAGTGCACACGGTCTTTTTTTTTTCTGTCTAAATGTCAAAATCATAACTTCTGACATTGGGATTTAAAAAAAAATACTCCTTTGGCCTGCAAAAGTACACCTGCACTGCTTTCTGATAATAGTGTTGAAGCAGTTGGCTTGCCTATAAATTCTTATAAAATGTTTATCTTGTAGCAGTCATTTGAAATCCTTTGCCCAAAGGGATGCCAGGCCCGCCTGTCTTATATATACTTAGAAGAACTGACATTTTAACTTGAGTATAATCATTTTTTTTTGTGATAGGATGGCTGACTTAAATGCCTAAATTAGTCTAGACCCAGGGTATCAATATCTAATTTTAATGAGATTTCATTGTTGGGGAGGGGAAATGTACTATTTGAGGCTCACTCTGACTTGAAAATATTTTGATGCCATTTCTCGAAAATACCCTTGATGCCCCTCTGGTGGAATAGGACCGTGAATGAGAAGGATTATCTGGGGGAGGATGCGACACAGAGACACTTTGTTTTTTTTCCCCCTTCCAAACTTATTTCAACTGTCTAGGTAAGAATCAGAAGAGGGGGCGGTGACCACAGAACGGGGTAGGAGGGGACCCTTCTTTGCAGGGCTCCATCTGTAGGAGGCATCTGAGGCCACAGGACTCTCCTGTAGGATGGGTCCAGCCCCAGCAGTGGGAAACTCGACACACCAGGAGCAGATGAAAGCTGTGTTTGATTCTGGATCCTGCCCGTGCTGTCAGGCCAGGTGGTATTATTCATTTAGTGCCATTCCATACTTCGCAGGAAAAACACAGCAGGCTTATAATGCTTGAGTTTTTAAACATTCAGAAGGCTGTGATGCTATAAATAAGCTTTCCGTGTCAGAGATTAAATCAACCAAGATGCCTGCCATGCCAGCTTTATTTCTGAAACAACGTGTTTCCAGCAGAAATCAAAATACATGTTAATCCTTCCTTCTGACAGGCTAATACGAGCCTTGAAAACCACAGTGGAGAGTGACTGAGATGAGAAGCCGTGTCTGTGCAGCTTATCTGCTGGAGAAGGCTGCGACCACCCCTCCATTTGGATATCTTTTACTTGGACTTGTGGGATGGTGCTGCCAAATCAGGATGGGGCTGCTCTGTTTTAGTTGGAAAACACTTGCTACTGTGCTTTGCATAAACCAAAACAGGGGCTGTGTCCTTGAGATGACTAGTTAGAGGCTCGAAAACAGCTCTCCAATTCGATGTCTATTCTCACTTCTTTTGGTAACAGTAGACCAGCTTTCTCATCTTTCACCCATTCTCACTCTGTATGGTTTTGTATGGGTAATTCCATTCCCCAGCTCTGGAGGTGGAGCTAGCCCCAACCAATCGGAGCCATCCATCTTTTTGCTTGGGCATAGCAATTGGTTCAGAGCTGAGTCAATGACCAAGGTAGGCTAGCTGGAGTATATTTTGGACCTTGGCTGGAGCTGTTGGGAAAGAGGAGCTTTTTGTTATTTCCCATGCCAAACTTCATTGTTGCCACCTGATCACCTGAGATGGAAGCCAATTCAGAAAAAAGCAGAGATGAGAGACGGAGACAGATTCCTGATGACATGATTGGAGCCCCTAGATATAGCCCTGCTTGAAATGAGCTGCATCCCTAGACTTGTTTACACCAATGAGTTCTATTCTTTCTCATCAAGAATGAGTTGGCTTCCTGTCACTTAAAATTGAAATCATCCTGACTCATGCAGTGGTTTAGCTAGTTCCTTCAGCCAAACTGGTCAATTTAATGCCAAAGTGTATTTATGGGTTAAGCAAATTGTTGGGCTTGATTTATTATAATTTAGTGAGGTTGACTGATAGAGCAGCCCAGGACAGATTCAGCTCCAGTGTATTTAACAGGTGGTATTTAATTATATTCTTGCATTGGCTCTCTGTGGTAGTTGTTATTACTATCCTGACTTTCCAAATGAATACTTAGAAAACACAAAGTTATACAGCTTGCAGGTGAACAGAGTCTACATCCAAGTCTAGAGGATATAAATCATTTTATTGATCTTATAAATTAGTCCACTATTAGTGACTACCTGTCTATAATACTCTAAATCCACCATGTTTCAGCTTCAGCATATTACTTCCTATGGAGAATATAAGATTACATGGTTCAGATTCCAAATTAAGCATATGATCTAGTGCTTAGTATTTCACTTAGTATTTTAGACTCAGGTTCTTTATATGAAAGGTGTGGTTAGTATGTCTTCATTTTTTTCAATTTTTATTATTTTTTAATTTTGGAGAAATACAAAAGGAAAATATCCTTGTAAAATCTCAACATAGAAAGCTGCTGGGTATGGTGGCTCATGCCTGTAATCCCAGCACTTGGGAGGCAGAGGCGGGAGGATTGCTTTGAGTTTGAGAACAGCCTGAGCTGCATAGTGAGACCCTGTCTTAAGAAACAACCCCCCCAACAACAACAAACAAACAAAACAAAAATGAATAGAAAGCAGTGAGCAGGTATAGAGAACAAAGTGGCCCTCAGAAGCTCCTTGCTGTATCCCTCTCTCTGCAAAAGTAAACTGTTTTAAAGTTGGGTGTATATTTTTGTCCCATGGATATACAGTCTATCCACAATAAATGGACAGAGTTAATTTTTTTTAAGCTTTGCTGAAATATATTTGACAGATAAAACTTGTATGACCTGAACATGGACAATGATGCTCACACACACATGCACACACACACACATTCAAGCTGGTTGACATTGAATACCTGTTTCTGTCTTCCCTCCTTTCCTCCCTCCCTCACTCCTTTCCTTCCTTTCTTCCCACCATTCTACCCCCAATCTGATGAGAACGCTTAAGATTTAGCCTTTTAGTAACTTTTGACCATGGAATGCAGTATCATTAACTATAGTCATATTCCTTGTTCAGTGTATTTTAATTTGGGGGACAGGGTCCAGACCAGCCTTGAACTCACTACATAGCCTAGGCTGGCCTTAAACTTTCAGCCTCCTGAATGCTGGGGATATAGATATGCACCACCATACCTGACCAGTCTATTTTAAAAAATAAAAACAGTATGACATGTCTTGAGGCCTTTTCCTATCAGCTGTAGAGCTCTTGATGGCTACATTTAATCCACAAATATGGATGTATAAATTTGGCTTTGTTGTTCCCTAACTGATCAAAAACACTCAGTCATATGAATGATACATTCTTATTCTCACAACTGAATATTTTGATAAAATAGCTTCCTAGAAGGAGAACTGGATGTTTATTCTAGCATAAATCCACGAGAGTCCGCTTTTCACTTTACCGAAGGGATTCCAGTGAAATATCCTAGAGCTTGCTGGCTTTGGCTCCTCTTCCTGTCCTTCAGAACATTTGAGCAGGGGACACCAAGCCTTTTAGTTACTCTGGTTGTCACATTCCCACTGGAGACTCCTTTATATTCAAGAGCTCATCTGAGTCCCGTTTTCCCTTGAGTAGTCCAGGGCTTATGTTTACTGTGGTGGGTTCCTAGCCAGCTTCCCAATCTGTGCGCATCTCCCCTCTGAACACTTGCTGTGCACCTGCAGACATCAGCTGGGGCTTGGGAGCTGCCACCCTGCCAGGCAGTGACTGGCTCTGCCCTCTGTGAAGCCCATGGTCAAATTCTGAAATCACTGTCTGTTAAGAGCAGGAGGGGGAAACCAGAAGAACTGTTGCCTGAGGTGGTGATGCCAGAGGCTTTACTTACAGTCCTTTCAAAACATCATTAATTGGCTCATTTCTCTAAGAGTAGCTACTGTGAGCCATGACTGTGACTGGAGCTAGTGATACCGCTGATCACTGTCCATACACGGGTGTCTTTATTCACAATAAGCCTGATCTCACTATGGTTAGTGTATGCTCTTTCTCTACGCAGTTTTAGTTCACATCTTGCAAATACTTTAAAAGGTGTGTTTGAGATGGTGTTTTTAAGACCAGGACTAATCACCCCAAGGAGCAAACATTGATAAAATTTTCTTACAAAAACCAAATAGCATTCCATACTGTAAGTCGACATGGTATTAGGATAGGAAGTTAAATCCAGTGATGTTAATCAATTACTCTCCGCCATAGAATTGTCTCTTCTGACCTTGGGGAGAGCACCAAGTGGCCCTTTTCCTCTCTGCACAGCTGACTGGACTGAGATCGAACCCCAGTGTTGGTTTGTCACATGAGGGCTCAGGTGAGGCTCTTTGGGGTAGCTTGATTGGGAAGCACAAAAACGGGGGACCAGTGTCTCAGCCCAAGGGCAGAAGAAGCAGAGAAGATCATACTGCAGAGAAAGAATGAAGCAGATAGAAGAAGCAAGAACTATGAAGCCTCACAAAGAAACAGGGTGCTGGAGAGTGAGTTGCCTTGATGTCAGAATTCTGTCCTGTGAGGTTAAGAATGCTTCTTGTTTGTGGTTTTCCAGAGTCTTCCCTGAACCATTCCTACAAATCCTGTTGTTTTTTCCCCGTTTGGTGGGTGGGTGGTAGGAATTGAATGCAGAGCCTTCACACTGAGCCACATCCTCAGTCTTTTATTTTTTCTTTTGAGACAAATTCTCTCTAAATTGTTCAGTTGCCCAGACTAAGCTTGAATTTGTGCTTCTCCTGCCTCAGTCACCCTGCCCTGCCCTGCCCTGCCCTGCCCTTCCTTTCCCTTCCCTTCCCTTTTTAGCTAACCAGAAGGCTGATCTTTCTAATGACCACCTTCATCTCCCTGGTTTATGACAATACTTTCTCTCTCCTTTGTTCTACTGAGGAAAAAAACAATAGAGAAGCTTCTTGTTATTCTGTCCCTAAAGGCTAAACACAATGCATTCTTGGGAGAGACATCCTGTTTGACTCTATCTGCCATTTCTCTGGTGGCCTGATTGTTTTGGATATGTGCTGCACTCTGTCCTCAGGGACTCCTGAAAGAAGGCTCAGCTTGGAGGATTCCTGGATCCATTTGCTCATCAATTAAGGAGTCCTGGACACAGACCCGCGGTATGCTGCTCCTCACCGCCCTCTGCTGAGTGGAGATGAAGCGGTGGCCCGTCTCTGGTAGGAGCCTCTCAGGAACGCGGCCCTCACCTTTCAAAGGCTCTGCTGTTTCCCCCTGAGACAGATGACTTGGACACACCTGCTGAACCAGAATTATTATGATTTTTCATCCTTGCTGTGCAGCCCAAAGTTAGTGAGAAAGTAAGGGACGAGTTTCTGATCCTGAGATGGTGGACGGAGAGGAACCAACAGAACTATTGAGAAAAATGTTTCCTTTCAACGACTAGGAAAACATAGTGAGATGAAAACAAATCCATATCCTACCTTTAATTACACAGTGGATGCATTCACAGACACATTTAAAACACTGTGTTGTTGGCTCACTGTCACTTGAAGCATGGACACGTCCATCGCGGGGAAACTGGGTGACCCTGGATATAAAGGACTAGATTTCTCAGCCAGGGAGGTTGACAGAGCAGCTCAGTGTCCCCAGGGAGTTTCTGCCAACATGAAGCTCTCCTTGTTCCAGAAGCTTTGAAACAAATGGAATTTAATAATCTTGATCATGGAATTGGTGATGAAAGATAAGTTAAAGAACAGGGAAGTATCTTTTCTTGTCTCCCCAGTTCCTTCTGCCCTGTACCCCACATCCTGCCCAGTGCTTTCCAGCCAGTTGACAAGACGCTCGGCCTGCTCTCCTTTGGGACAGTGTGGATGCCTAAGCCCTGTGAATTCCCACGCTGCAGGGTCTCCTTTGTGGGTTTCCTTGCTCAGACTGGCATTTTGCATACATTGCTGAGCAGCAGGGAACTCAGGCTGGCATTAGGAGAAAATCTGGTTTTCTCCTTTGTCTTTACCCCTCCCTTACCCTCCCCCCTTTCCTTTAGATAAGCGCCTTCAGCTGTGTATAAATTAAGTCCATTCCTGTGCTTTTGCAGGTCACATCTGGGATATTCTGGACATCTCTAGTATATACTCTGAATTTATGAAACCAGTAATTTGCTGCTCCCAGCTTATAATGTCTGACACTGTCACTGTTTGCTTAGAGTTTTGGTATCTGATGTTCTTAATGTTAAGGTCAATTTTATTGATACTGAACTCCATGGCCTTATTTCTTTCCTTGCTGCATTTTTTTGAGGCACACACAGAGAGGGTAACTAATCTTAATATCTTGTGTTCACAATTCTATTTAGCATGAAATCAGTAACTGACATATTAATTATAATAATCTGTTAAATATACTTTACCTACATGTTAATTATGGAGACCATTCTCATTTATTTCTCTGGGTAGCCTATTAATTCAACCCAGATGGTACAGCTTTGTGAGACGGTAACACTGAGCATTTGCAGAATAAATCATGTTGCCAAGATACAGCAGCAAAAAATGTTATCACATCTGAATAAGCTTTAGTATGATATAACCATGAAAGAAAACTTACCTATTACTCACAGACTGGAGCTTAGTTAAGAAACAGGATCCATATACCAAATGTAAAAAAAAGATTTTTTTTGGACATTTAATGGGTTTGCTCTAAAAGAGTGGATTCTTTATTTAAACCCAGCGCTCCATAAATAATTCCAAGAGAGGGAAATGGAATCCTGACAGAGGGAGCTCATCATAACTTCAGGGGAGGGGAAGAGAGGCAGCTGTGCTTTTCTAGAACATTCTGGTATCAAGACTGGTGTCATTGATGGAAATGCAGAAACATGTTTTGCTGCTTCCTTCAGTTCCTTGCTCTCCTTTAACTTCTTACTGGAGGCAAGTGAGTGGTGTTCTAGGCTCCATCTTTTGGGACTTCTTCAGCTGGGCCATTTTTTTGATACCAGGAGTCACATACTGGGTTTAAGAGGCTTGCTTACCTCCAAATTGAGATTATTTAATGATAAAGGGATTGAACAAGGAAATATCAAGTTTTTTTTTTTTTTCTGGAGAAGATCTAGGCCCTCTGAAAAGTATCTCTACTTTCAGTTTGGCAATGAGGGGCAATAATTTAATTGGTGCTCATTATTTATTTATCAGAAACATGTTATTTCTTGGGAACGGAGAGTAATGAGACCTGTAAGGCTCTGGTTCATGAAACTTTTCATCTGGGGCAAATAGTTAAAGAAACAGCTATAATGTGACTATATGAATGACAGCTGTTTGAAGACATGGCCAAAATCCCCAACCCAGATCTGGGGGGTGGGGTTCAGAAGGATTTCCAGAGTACAGGTTTCATAACTTGCGGGTAAAAGATGAACTGGAGATAGCTGAGTAGAAGGTTTTGACCTAGGTAGAAATCACAGCATCTTCATATAGCATATCACAGGGGTACTCAAGGCATTAGAGGAAGTTGGTGAATATTAGACACAGATTTAGAGATGAAGGGGACATTTTGGAGACTTTGAAGAACTTTGTCTAGGTAAATGTGCAGGGTCAGTCCGGAAGGGTTACTTATCATAAGTTGCCTTCATCTTGAGGACATTAGGGCCAGTGATGGGCTCAAGCATTGATATGTCATTGCCAAATTCACATTTTAGGGAAAGTGATTCTGGATTCACAAAGGACAAGGAGTGGTAGGCTAGAGATATGTTAAAGTGAGAGATGGTGGCATCCTGGACTAGAAGAAAGCAAGCCTTCTTGTTGTTGCTCTTGGGCTGCCTAATACACTTCTCCTTTTAAAGGACTCTTCTGGCATCTCCAACCTTCACCAAACTCTCCCTTCTTTGAGCGTAGCAGCAGTGTTTTACAAATTCTTTCATAGTTGAAAAATATGCATGAGTCAGCACCCTGACTCGCATCTCCACTCTGATTCATCTGGAACATTTGCATCTATGTTTGCCATAGGTTTGAGATTGCTTTCTATCTTCTGCTAGATGTTTGACCAAGTTGTCACTCATGATGTCTATGGCTACTTTTGCTCCATATCTATTGGGAGATTATATATTGTGGTTGTTCTTTGATCACTTTATTTAAAAAAAACTGACTTCTCATTCTCTACTTTTCTTACTTTTCTCCTGCATAGCATTGACCATAATCTGCAGTTAGCAGTAAATATGATTTGTTTTCCTATTTTGTTCTTTTCTCCCTCCCTTATTAGATGTTAAATCTTATCAGGGTGGAGACCACGTCTGTTTTCTTTCCTTACACTCTAAGGATGCTGTGACCATCTGACACTTACTAGTTGTTAAAAAAAAAAATGTTTTGAGTGAATGACTGCATTATTTTCTTCTTTAGTTTGGAGGTCCTTTAAAATTTGGGATCTTGAAATACAGTCTTAAAAAAAGCTTACAGGGAAGGCCAGAGATTTAGCTCAGTGGTTCTAGCACCTGCCTCGCAAGTGCAAGGTCCTGAGTTTGATCCTGGAAACCACATACAATGCTGGGTGTGGTGACTCATGCCTGTACTCCCAGCAATCGGGAGACAGAAGCAGGAGGGATTGCTGAGTTCGAGGCTTGCCTGGGCTACATAGTGAGTTCAGGGCCAGCCTGAACTACAAAGCGAGACCCTGTCTCAAAAAAAAAAAGCTTACAGAGAGAGGTGAAGAGTGGAATGTACAAATGGGAACTATAAGGCAAAATGTGCTTGTGTCTGGAAGGTGGGCTTCTATAGTAATGATTAGAATTTATGTAAATGACTTGGGCACATGGTAAACTTTCCAAGCCCACTGGAGAGAGACTTCCTTAAAGGGCGGGAACTGTTGGATATTGGCAGAATTCTGAGCAATCAAATAACAATTCTGAAAAACGTGTGAATTTCAGAAGGTCGTGATTACTATAGAATTGGTTTTAGATTTTTTATTCTGTCTTTATTTGATGTCTAAGAAAGAACCAACCTTCCTTTTATGCTTTCTTTGCACCAACCTACCTTCTTTTGTTTATTCAATCAACGAAATATTTATTGAATGCATGAAATATCCTAGTCTCTGGATCTTGGTGGAAAGTGGCTTGGAACAGTAGCTGGGTGAATCCTAAGAGACTTCAGAGTAAAGTATACCTCTGCAGTGCAGGGCAAGGAGAGAGGTTTCAACCAAAAGATTTCCAGCTGAAAGCTGTGTTTATCAAGGTTTGACCCCTGGTTTCTCTTTTGACAAAGATATTAAGAAAGTATTGGGGACTGACACAGTTGCAGAACTCTTAGAAATCACAGCTATGCCCTGCTGGCTGCATTCAATATCAACCAGAACTCCACATCCACGACATGGTTAAAAGGAACTTCTAGCTGGGGAATATAAAATTGTAAATGGCACAGATAACGTCAGTCTGAGTTACTGTTTTCAGAATGACACAGATGTTAGGATAAGGGAGCATAAATGGAAATTAAAGAGAAACAAATTCAGAACAGATGTCAGGAAGCATTTTTTTCATGCAGAGAATCACAAATGTGTGGAATGGCCTACCAGGCTCGATTGTTAAGGCAAAGACACAGGGGACATTCGAGAACTGATCAGATGGCATCATGGGGGAATTAAGCAGTAAAAGAGGAAATGAGCATGCATACGGCAACTGGCTTTCAGCTAATCCTCAACAATGTCCATGTTCTTATGTTCCTGGTGCTCACATACTTACCTTGGATAAACAGACATTGTTTCTTTGCTTTTAGTTTCCACAGATTGCACCAATCTCAAAATAGTTATTTTCACATCATAAAGATGATGTTGGCAAAGTGGGGAGGATCCTTTCTGCAGTTATGTTTTGTAGGAAAGGCATTGCCATTCATGAGTCGTGTGTAGAAAACAACATTTAACGTGTATATCTCTATTTGATACCAAAGAATGGGGTATGACGATAAAGCAGTCATCCCTCTGTATAGTCCCATGGAGTTAGAGTTCTAAATTTAATTAATTATATGACCACCAAAGAATCTTTTACAGAAATCCTCAAAGCCTTTCTTTATTTCTGTCCCCCCAGTGTATGGCCTCATGGTGCCCAAGGGCTTCAAAAAAATATTACAAGTGTGAGAGAAGGAAGTTAAGCTGGCTGTCAACTTTTGAAAGATAGTTACTGAAAAGAATTTGAACTAAGATTGGGATAACAGAAAATCTGCAGTTCCATGGCTGCTTGTATTTCTTTTCCTTGTCCCTTTAGAGAAGCCCTGGAGAGATAGTAACCAGGTGCCCCTTTAATGGGGCATCACCTGGGGGATATAGATTATGATAATAGGGAGAGAGAGAAGAAAGCAATGACTGTATGCCCCAAGGGAAGGTAGTTGAGGGTAAAAAGTAGAGTAAAACCTCATTAATCTGGACCCTGCTAATTTAGGAAGTATGAATAATTCAGACCCTCTGGCTGGGTTGAAGTTTACCTTTGTACTAGAAATGGAAAAAAGGGTTTGCTAAATAAATTAGTAGAGTAAATAAGATTGAGAGTAGGGAATATATAACCTCTTTAAGAGAACAAATTGTTTTTACATACTTAGTAGAACCATCTGCATAGGAACAACGAGTAGGTCAATTATAAGTAATCCTGGGCTGTTCGTTAATCTTGGTCTGCTCCTTGTCCATACCTGGCAGAATTTTGTTAGCATTGGAGTGAAATTGAATGAGAAAGGGCCTCTGGAAAGTTCCCATTTAAGGGATGTAGTTGATTCACTAGCCTTTCCTTTCATAATTTACTTCAGATGTATACGACTTCAAAGACCTCTTGGCAATCCTTCCTTGGACCCTATTTATCCCTTTCATCCATTAGAGTGAAGAGGATGGAAAACTAACTTGTAGAACACAAATCTGAATAGTTTGGCACAAAGATAGGGAAGGAAATTCATTCTGGTATCTTCGTAGCCACTTAGTAAGAAGGAGGTGGTATAGGTTAGGATATCTGAAATCAGAGAATTTGCAAATAATTAACGCTGGACTTTGGCAGATGACTTACTCTCTTTGCGCATCACTTTTCATTTTAAAATCAAGATCAGTGGCACTAGGACTTTTCCAAGTCAACAATTCCATTAGTATCATCTGTCTTCTCCAAGACAACTTCTCATCAATAAAAATCTCCAGGAAGGGCTGGAGGGTTAGCTCAGTGGTTCCGGCGCCTGCCTCACAAGCACAAGGTCCTGAGTTCGATCCCTGGTAACCACATACAATGCTGGGCATGGAGACTTACGCCCACCAGCAATCAACCAACAATCAGCACCACATACCACAGTGCTGGGCGTGGTGGCTCACGCCTGTCATCCCAGCACTCGGGAGGCAGAGACAGTAGGATTGCTGAGTTTGAGGCTTGCCTGGGCTACATAGTGAGCTCAGAGCTAGCCTGAACTACAAAGCGAGACCCTGTCTCAAAAAAAAAAAAAAATCTCCAGGAATTCTCATGTTGTTTTGATAATCAAATGATATGGCAAATAAAGTGCAGTGTATAATAAGCAATAAGTAAGAAAATAATGAACCTGTCTTGCTTACTATCACAGACTAAGAATGAACTCCTTCGCCTTCTCCTTGGCATGTTTTACTTTGTTCCTCCTTCCTCATCTGTGGACTTCTTAACACATCTTTCCGTTAGGCAGTGCTGGGCCTTCATCAGTCCCTAGCTTCATTAGCCTATGTATCCATCTCTTCTTGAAAACTGACACATATAGCTGCATGAAATTCATTGTGCAGAAGCAGAGGACCCTTTGGAACAGAGAAAGAAGGAGCTGATAATTTTCTCTGCACTCTAGAGCTTGTTTTCCCTGCCTGGCCTCCCTCCTGCACCCTAGGGTTGGGCCCACGTCAGTCCCTAGGTTGAGGGTGGGCATGGAGCTGCCCACGTGTGGAAGATCAGTTCAGACTTTAGAGCCTATCTGCCTGTAATCAATCAAACATTGATTTTATGTACCATTTCCATTAAAATGATTCTCAAATAATGTCTGATCAATGCGCATTTAAAACCTTTGCCACTTAAACAAATCATCACCTAGTCTTTTTCAGAGGTGGACTGAGATTAAAGCCATGTGGGTTTCCTTATCTGTGGTTGGTGGTGGACACTTTCTTCAATGTTCTTCTCACGTAAAAGCAGTACCTTGTACTACACTGGAAAAACTCAGTAGCAGAATCACTTCAGACAACTCTGAAAATCATACACAAACTTCACTGGTGTGTAAATTCATCTATATTTGTGCACAGTTTCATTGTAGTTTCAATCACCTAAAGTCAACAGCAGACTGGAAAAATTACATGAAACATTCTAGAAGTACGTAATTCATACATTTAAAAAACATTTATTAGACTATAATCAGTCTATTTCATTAGTTAGAAATGATCCAGGTTGTTATTATTCATTGTTAATCTCTTTTTCGTTGTTGTTTTTTGAGACGGGGTCTTGCTTTGTAGCTCAGGCTGACCCTCAGCTCACTATGTAGCCCAGGCAAGCCTCGAACTCAGCAATCCTTCTGCCTCTGCCTCCCAAGTGCTGGGATTATAGGCGTGAGCCACCATGCCTGGCATTGTGATGTGTGGTACTATTTGCTGGTGGGTGTGACTAACCACACTGGGTATTGTATGTGGTTACTGAGGATCGAACCAGGGATCTTGCACTTAGTAGGCAGGTGCTGGAACCACTGAGCTAAATCTCCAGCCCCATTGTTAATCTCTCACTCTGCTTAATTTGTAAATTTTTATCAGAGGTCTGTACACATAGACGAAACCTGGTATATGGGGCTTGGTTCTTTGTGGAGCTTTAGGCATCCCCTGGATGGTCCCCAGATAAAGGGGACTTCTATGCTACATAGAGTATAAACTCTGGAAAAGGAGAGAAGGTCAAGACCAAAGTGTGGTGGGGCCACGAGTCCAGGCACATTTCCTGGGCAGCAGGAACTTGCACCCTGGAAAGTGTTGTTGAAAATACCTCATTGGGCTTGGAAAGGCAGCTTTTACCGAAGCACAAACTCTGGTGCAGGGAAAGCCGCGGTGAGGCCATTTGACATCTCTCAGAACAAGCCCGAAATGATGCAGCGTCTGGAGCCATCGCTGTTGCAGTGGTTAGCGCGTTCCTAACATTCGTCAGCCAGCCTGGCTTGGTTCCTCTTTTTTATTGACTGCTTGCCATGAATTCTGTCCTGTGAAAATTGCTTTAAGCTTTGAAGAGAAATACTTCGTTCTCTTACATTTCCAGGAGTGTAAATTCTTGGTCAGGAGCCAAGCAGAGAGGCCACAGGTGGCAAAATGGTAAATGTGAGTGGCAGATGTGTGTTGTTTGATATGTATAATGTCTTCCCAATAAACCAATAAACAGATAAATGAATGTGTAAAAGTAAAACTCTCTTATTGTTCCCAACATTTGGAATGTGGTTTGTTTCATTTGAAAATAAAGGGTTTAGACTTTTGTCAAAAATATCAGATGGCTTGAAAATGGAGGTCCCACATTCCCTCATGGCAGGGAGCACCTAGATCTAGGCAGTAACTGCTTCTTTATACGGAGACATGTTTTCTCCAGTCCACCACAGTTCCCACCCCTCCCTATTGTTTTACTCTAACCTGGTATATTCACTATATCGGTTGCCTTCTCCAGTAGGCACTTGTAATTACAACACTTGGGAACAGTTTTTTTTTTTTGAGACAGGGTCTCGCTTTGTAGCAGGCTGGCTCTGAGCTCACTGTGTAGCCCAGGCAAGCCTCGAACTCAGCCATCCTCCTGCCTCTGCCTCCTGAGTGCTGGGATTACAGGTGTGAGCCACCACGCCCGGCACTGTGGTATGTGGTATTGATTGCTGGTGGGTGTGAGTCACCACGCCCAGCATTGTATGTGGTTTCCGGGGATTGAACTCAGGACCTTGTGCTTGCGAGGCAGGTGCTGGAACCACTGAGCTGAATCTCCGGCCCAGAACAGTTTTTAAAGAATAAATGCACCCTGCTATACCCCTGCTAGGAATATACCCAAAAGAATTTAAAAACTCACATTGGAAAGACAGATGTACACCCTTGTTCATAGCAGCTCAGTTTGTGATAGCTCAGTCTTGGAAACAACCCAAATGTCCATCAACTGGAGAGTGGATAAAGAAGATGTGGTTTTTTACAAAATGGAGTATTACTCTGCCATAAAGAATGACAAGATCGATCCATTTAGGTGCAAATGGAGACATCTGGAGGATATACTAATAAGTGAAATCAATAGATCACAGATAGACAATTTCTGGATCTTCTCTTTGGCATGAAAACCTGTAGATGCAAATGAGTTCTAGAAAGTAGGACAGCTTTTATAGAGTGGAATATTTCTATAGGAAACTTGGTGTGGGAATATGATGAGGGGAAGGAATAAATATGATACAGAAAGAAAATAAAAGAGCATGTATAAAGGGGGGAGGAGGGGGGAGTGGGTAGGGATATGGGTAAAAATGAGAATTAACTTGTGGCA
>PVIC010002705.1:0-21225 GCA_004025085.1 Thryonomys swinderianus | reverse complement strand
ATAAATGCAAATAGTGCCGGGCGTGGTGGCTCACGCCTGTCATCCCAGCATTCGGGAGGCAGAGACAGGAGGATTGCTGAGTTCGAGGCTTGCCTGGGCTACATAGTGAGCTGAGGGCCAGCCTGAACTACAAAGCGAGACCCTGTCTCAAAAAAAAAAAAAAAGAATAAATGCAAATAAAAATGCAACACAGTATGATTCCACGATCACGTGAAAGGTACACATAAAGACTATACAGAGGATGATGTACACATGACTACAGAGTGACCTTTTAAAATTTATTGATACTTTTTTTTTAAACATTCACAACATTCTTCTTAACAGGTATTCCAGGTATGGTTACTCCCACTGTCCAGGCATGGAGAGTCTCTGATTTAGGTCATGGGAACACATTTCAGAGGCAGTGTTGTCTTAGTACAATACTGGGTGATGTATAATGAAGAAAGGTTTGGCTCATGATTCTGATGGCTGGGAAGTCCTGAGTTCATGGGATTGGGCATCTGATTACATAAGAGAGACTGAGGGAGGGACAGTGAGGGGCCTGGATCTAATCCACTCTTGGACCAGTTCAGTCCATCACGAATCTCTTCAGGTAGGTCATAATGTAGTCATGAACTAATGTGGAGACCTCTTAAATGTCTCACCACCATTCAACACTGTTATACTGAAGGCCTAGGACCAACCTTCCAGCAAATGTACTTTTAGGGGATAAACTGTACTGCAACACCAGCCAGTGTCTCTTATGGATCTCTGAGGCAGTTTCATTGTAGCTTTTATTTGTGTTTTTTTAATTGGATGGAAGTATCAGCTTGGCCATCAGAGTTTTAATGTAGGGAAGAAAAGCTTTCTTTATGGGTAATACTCCATTTTATGAAGAAAACCTACACATCTTCTTTATCCAATCTAGTTGATGGGCATTCAGACTGCTTCCAAGATTTAGCTATTACAAACTATGCTGCTGTAAACATGGGTGCACATGTCTCTGGGATATAATGGTTTTAATTCTTTCAAGTATATACTTAGCAGGGTCAAGTGGGACCTCTGGGGAATGGGAAAAAAGAATCAAGATGTGTCATGAACAGATACAAATTCTCAGTGTCGAATGTGATTGTAATGCATATCTAAAATGTACCAATAAACTCAATAAAGGTAAAAAGAAAAACACGGACAAACCAGGCTGCTGGATCAGCGAGGGCCTAAGAAGATGGTTACACTCATGTTTTCTTCAATGAATAGTAACTGAGAGCCAGGTGTGAGCTTTGCACTATGGATGAGTGGTAAGATGCCAGCTGTCATGGTCTGCATGGTGGCCCTGAAAGAGGAAGGTCCTTATTTTATTCCTGGATATCATAATGAAAAATGAATACTATTGGAACTCTGGATTCTGAGCTTATCTAGTGGGCCCACAGACAGAAGGGGAGCCATCTCTTCTGAGAGGCCAGGGGCAGAAGCAAGAACGGCCACAAGTCAAAGAGACCAAGAATGGGTTCTCCCTTAGGGGATCCAGAGGGAGTGTGGTGTTGCTGGTTCCTGGGCTCCAGAGCTTTGAGAGGATATATTTTGGTTACATTAAGCCTCCAGGGTCATGGCCATTTGCTACAGCATCCTCAGGAAACAAACCCAGGTGATTCGCTATTGATCTCACAAAAGCTTATATTCTGGTTCACAAAATAATGAAATATCCATCAATCATAGTATTTTGGTGATTGTGTGATATTAAGTCTCCCCCACTAGGTTGTGTTCTTCATATGAGAAGAGACTATTCTGTCTGGTACAACATAGGTGTCCAGCAAATATTTATTGGCATAATTAATAAAAGGGCTAAGTAGTTTGATCAGGGAAATGTTTTATAAAGGCAAAGGGAGATCCTCAGGGGATGTGATATTTATAGGGGCTAAGAAGGGATTCCTAGGAGAAGTAAGTGTTGCAGTGTAAGAATTTGGCAAAAAGGATGAAAAAAGTACTGGTTGCAAAAGAGAAGATTGTAATGTGGCTGGGAGGTTCAGGTGGTGGAGGCAGAAAGAATAGGAAGGAAACAGAAAGGCAGGACAGAGGGGGTGAGGGAAAGAGAAGAGGAGTGGAGAAGAAAAAACAGAAGAGAGGAAAGAGGGGAGGAGAGGGGAAAGGAGGGAAGAGGAGCGGGAAAGAGGCAAGAGGAAGGGAGAAGAGAAGAAAGGAGAGGAGAAACAAGGACCAGACTGAAATATATGGGAAGAGACTTACTATAAAGTAGGTACATTATCTTTATGAAATTTAGAACAAGTTTGAAATATCACAGAGGTTGTTGGGAGTTGGTGGTTGAAAGGTCAGATTTCTTTCTGGAATGGTCTGATTGTGGGATAAGAACTGTCTAAAGAGACAAATCTAATGATTTGGTAACCAGTGAAGAGGTCATTGGAGTAATCTAAGCAGGAGACAACAGTCACCTAGGAAAGTGAAATGGCAGTGGACTGACAGCGAGAAAGTATAAATGTGCTGGGAACAGTACAGAATGGTGCCCAGGTTCTCGGCTCAGCCACCAGAGGACATGGTGTCATGGACTGTTAAGGAAGGCAGAAGGAGGAGCATGTGTGGACATGTGAGTTGGGATGGGTTGATGGGACCAGTGAGTCCATTTGGCGAGTTTGAGATGTTTACATCTCACGTGTAAAGGCTGAGGACCCTGTTTCTGCTACAGTCGGATTCAGGAGTTATCTGTACACACATCCAACAGTGTCAAATGAAACTGCCCAGTGAGTGTACAGAGATTGAGAAGGGAAGAGGGCTAAGACAGAAATCTACAGACCAAACGTAATTCACTTGGAGAAGGGGGAACCCTAAAGGCAGTTTCTTCCCTCTTATTACTAAGGGCAGAGCACCTAGGATTCTTTGGTAGACGAATACTTGATCCACTACTTTATTTAGGAGGTCTCCTTTTGAAGATTTTCTATAGTTAGATAAATATAATCAGGTGCTACTTTGTGAGGCTAATGCAGGACTTCTTTGGCCTGGCAAATTCTGCTCTTCCCAAGAGCAAGAAGGAAGGTATCTGGTTCTGGGATCTTGTGCTTTCTTAGAGACATCATATTACAGAGAAGTTCAGAGACACAGCTCGCTTTGGGTGCAGTACTACTAGAATGCTGGATCAATCCCACATCAGATCTGTAACTGTAGCCCATTATGTGGTCAGACATCCTATGAGTTTGGCTCACATGTGTCTCCTGCACACTCTGTCAGAAGATGGCATGATTGTGCAGGACCAGTATTCCAAAGTGACACTGTTTCCATGCAAGGGGACTTATCCAAGTATCCTATACTTGCAAATACATTCCTGGTTTTCATAGATACCTAAATGAAAGTGTATAGCATGTAGGTGTCTGACCATTTGGCTTGCCTGGGCCACACTGAAGGAGAGGAATTATCTTGGGCCACATATAAGATGTATAATATAGTTAATTATGTGGGCAATAAAACTTCCTCTTGTTTACATTTTAGCTTATTGAATTATTTTATGAAGTAATAGCAAATCCAAGTTTACTAGTAAAATAAGGAAACTTACATGCCTGAGTAATGACAATAAATGCCCATCTTCAGAGGCATGTGCACAGGTAGGTAGTTTGAAATAATATTAGTAGTAATTGCTGTATTTTATCTGCCAAGTCATACAGTCACATGCAACATGTTGTATGTGCTTCAATTTGCCTGATTCTGTGGTGGGAACAAGAAGTGGCGTTCACAATGTACTGTCTTCCTCTAGGTAGTGGTTGCCTCCATAGTCCACTCTGGACCTCTATACAACAGAATCACAAAAAGACATTGCTAAAAATCACACAATAGTGTTAAAAGTTTATGCTCTTGAGGAGCAACATTATTAGCTGTCCAGGGCTGCCTCTGATCTTAGTTCAGTGGTTAGACATGTAGGTTGGATACTAGACACCCTTATTAATATGGGCAGATGAGTACTTCAGTAATTATTGGTGAAAGAAACATTACTGTAATTAGACTCCATTCAGGTAAAGAAGTCATGCAACATGAAGACCCTCATGAATATTTTCAAGATTCTTATGCCATATATTCTACCCTCCTGCCACTATTCTAGTTTTCCTGATTTTGATACAAAAGTCTGACCAAAATTTCCCTTGGCTAGGGAACGCTAGGGTATAGCTAGAAATATATGACAAACTCCCCTTGCCCTTAAATAAGTCCCACTGAATCTTGGAATAGTTTTGTTAGACTGTATAGGTGTTAGAAAACAACTGAAACATAGAATGTGGTTTCAGGAAAGTTTTTCGATATGTGGGCTGAGTTAGTGCTCTTTCTCTCTTTTGTAATCCTTGTTTTAAAGGACTTCACACAGGTCCTCCACAAAATGAAATACATTGCCATGTGATTCTGAATGAATCATGGTGCCATATATGATGCTACAAGAATGTTTAAGAAAGCAATATTAATTCATTTTTATTTGTTGATAAACACATGGGTCATTATTCATATTAATTTTTAAAAAGATAAAAATTTTGTTCCTAACTCAGGGAAAATAATTAGGAGTAATGCAACAGTTAATCTGAACAAATGTCCTTTCCTTTGGGTGTCTGTCATTTGAACATTCTCATTTATTTCTATTAAAATTTTTAAAAGGGTTCTTTAATTGCCTTTTGTCAGTAGTTATTATAGTCAAGATTTCTATTAGTTTTTAAATGTCTCATTTTATTTCCTTCATTTTTCTCATTAAGGGACTAGCTCAGAAAAATGAACTCAATTCAGTAGCCAACTACTGCCCATCTACTGTAGATTCCACTAATAAATTGTGTTTGGTGCATGTAGCACTCTTGAGGCTCTAATGATAATATTAAAAATCTAAGGTTGATTGAAAAATTTATCTTTAATTGTGACTTCTTAAAAAGATTGAAGACCTTAAAGAGTACTTTAAAAAGATTGCTATATTACAAAGCATACTTTAAAAAGATAATAAAAGCAATAACTTTAGATTAACTTCATTTTTAATATATTTATGCCCAGTCTTAGTTGACAATCATTTGAAGCAAATGAATATAAGAAATAAAATAGAAGATAAGTCAGGCCTGTAGGGAACATAGATACAGTTGAAAATAAGAACTGGGACAAAGTTAATATTTATAAATTATGTTAAGGGAACATGTTTAACAGAAGCGGGCTGGTTTTAGGAATTAGTTTTCTTTGTCTATCATATTTTTTTTTCCATAGAGATTTTGTTGCGAATTGGCATAGCAAGACATCTTTCCTGGATGGAAAGAGAAATAACTTACTGTCTCTCACAGTGCCTAGCAGTAGGAACTCTTAGAAAAAAAGGAGGCCAATGACAATAGGAGGAGGGTTTTATCTTTAAAATGATTAAAATTGGAGCTGGACTAAGTCCAATAGAGCCACAGTTCAGCCATTACAGTTTTAATTTCTGATTGAATCAAAGCTGTCAGTGCGTCAGTCCACCTCTTTGGCAATGAAGAGAAAATGCTTTATATTGACCATAATCCCTAAATTCCTTTATATAAGTGGCAGTAACCTAATGTAAATTCGACAGATGAGAAGCAGGAAAATGAGATTCACAACCAAGAGAAAACATATACAACAGAAATAGACCCATAGATGATGCAAATAGAGTAGTACCTTGGTTGACAAACTTAATTTGTTCTACAATTTCGGAAAAGATGATATATTTGTATTCATATAGGAAAGATGGCCAGGATCATGTTCATCACTTGATGTAAAATTTTCAAACAAAAAACAAATTTTACCAAATGCTTCTCTTTGCAAATCAAATTGTTCATAAACAAAAGCACTCACAAACTGAGGTAGCACTTCATTGGAATTAGCAAACACATATTTTAAAATAATGATTTGAGTGCTAACGAAAAGCCAGACAGGTGAAAAAAATCTGTGTGGAAAGATAGAGAATTTCAGTGGAGAACTTAATTTTTCAAAGAACTAAATGAACATTAGAAACAACATTGTATCTGAAATTAGGAGTTTAAAAGATTTAATATCACAGCGGAAATAGCAATAAAAATGATTAATGTTGAAGGTAGATTAAAGAAGTCATTTAGGTATAGGAAGAGTGAGAGAGAGAGAGGGAAAGAGAAAGAGAACAGAATGGGGTTGTGGTATGACAGACCATTGTCCAATGATGTAACATGCCTAAAATTGGAAACTCAGAATGAGGGGAAAGAGAAAATGGAGCAGAAATAATGAGGATATTTTTATTGACCAAGAATTTTCCAAAATATATGAAAGACATCAGCCCCGGCAGGCTGCAGAGTGTGATGTGGTGATGGTGATGAGTGAAGTGGGTCTGTTGCATGAAGAAGCCAAGAGGGAAGCAGAGTCCTTTCAAGGAGTGAGGAAACATATACTTAGCAAGAACAGGTACAGTGAAACTTACTAACGTTATTCAAATGACATAGAAATGGTAATGGTTATGGAAATTGAGCCACCATGCCTCTGGTGAGGAGGCCCTAGGATGCTCCCGCAGGCACATAACAGGCAGTGAGTTGAGTGATAGCGCCCTCTGGAGACATCTATGAGAAGGCAAGTACCACGTCTCAGTGTTGTGGCAGCATGCCACAGTTTCTGGAGAACCCTAGCATGGGATCACAGAAATATTTACATACAATAGGAAGTTAAGAATGCTAATTCAGTTACAGAATATAAGAAAATAGCAGAAATGGGTTTTGAGAAGTGATATTTTTGGAAGGCTGTTTTCTGCATGGATCATGCCCTGGATTTTGCCCCTTCTTGATATCTCTTCAAAATGTGCAAAGAGGAATGTCTAGCAATACAGGGTCAATATCTAGAAGAACAATTTGTGACTACAAATAGCATATGGATGGATTCCATCAATGCTGAGGCTCTGTACTTGCAAGTTCTGTGCTCTTCAGGTCATGGCAGCCTCTCCGCCTTCCAGCCAAGGGCTTTATAGTGAGATCAGAAAAAGCTCTTCTTGTTCTCTGGCCATAGCACTGCATGCTCAAATTTACCTATTGTCGTTTCTGTCTTAGTCTAAAAATGCTCTTTGTATGGAGACACACAAGACAATTAATGGTTCATATCAGTGTGCAAAGCTTTGGCTGCATGACTACATTGGGTAGAAGCATTTCACTCTTTCCAGGGCCTTTCACATCATACTTCTCTCTGCACTGGACTTCATCTGCATACCTCACCTGGGGAATAAGGGGAAGGTGCTTCTGTTTTACTTGTTGCTTTGTCCAGACCTCTACACTCCATCCTTGTTCTTTGAAGAATGGTGACGGCAGGTGTATTCCCACTATGCCTATCTCTGCTTTGCTGGTCCAGATGAGACCTTAGAGAAGAAAGTATCTCCTCATCTCAGGCAGGATCCTTGCTGTAAGATGAGGGGTTGTAAGTTCTCCTTTAGTACTGGCACTAAGATCCCCATTTAAAGATTCCTAGACTCTCATTTTCCTGGAGGACCCTTATTATTTTTTTTATCTTCTAAAGTTCTTTTGTGGTGATATTTTGGCAGAAAACACAATCATGAGTATGCCTCACCGTGACCACTCATCTCCCTGTAGGTACTTCTTCCTTTTATTTATCCTAAGTTTTCTCTTCTCAGTGAGACTGGATCTATACCATTAGGGAATTACTGCTCTCTAGAGGCCTGCAATGCACACAGGCATGACAAGGGGGTTACTTGGTCAGCATGGATTTACAGTTCAAGGGATCAGCTCAATCCAGCATTTAATAGGAAGGGCTGAGGTGGCCAAATCTACCCAACACCCATGTCCAAGAGGCAGCCTCACTGGCTGAACAGACTTCACAATTGCAGGGGGGGGAGAGTTAGGATTGTTAGCTTATTTATTGCTTTAATACTTGAGCACCTGATCATTGAGAAAAGTGATAGCTATTACATAATCAAGTGAAAGTAAATAAAAGAAAGTTCCAGGAGCACGCTACTATATAGAGCACTTCTTTTTTATTTTTATTTTTTGAATTTTTATCTTTATTGATGCTAGAGCACTTCTTTAGAGTAGCCAGAGGAAGGATCCAGTGGCAGTGCTTTCATTAAACCTTCCTTGGCAGTCCCTCAAATACTGTGAAAGGAGGAGGCTGTGGCTCCATAAGGATGTCTACTCTCAAGTCCTTGAGAGTACAGATTATATGAGATTGGTGAGGACATAAAAGTGGGGATACAGTGTGGGGTTGATGAAAGTTTGCTATTGTGTCAACTCTGACCATCACACTTAACTTCTTGAGGTAGTTTAGTGATGTGTCATCTTGGCTTTAATTTCTCAGACATCTTCTGGAAGTGAGGCCCCTTTAAAAATTTCTCAAATACACAAGCACAGCTCAGTCTTAGTGATACTGAAGAGGAGTATCAAAGAGGAGGGGTAAAGTGGCTTGGATTGCCAGCCTGTGGGTGCTGAATCTATGAAAAAGGCAGGGTGCATTCAGGAAACCTGAGTTAATCATCGTCCTTCCCTTGATGACACAGAGCATGATAATGACAACTGTTACTCTCACCACCGCAGATATAGCTCAGACTTTTCCCTTATATCTGTATTCTTAAACTTCTTCTTTTGTGAACTAAAAGAGAAAGAAAGATTTTTGTTAAATACCAGAGACAGGAAGGATGGGAGTTTATTATCCAGTATCTAGTCCTTCCAGGTGAATAGCTGGAAGCTTTAAAATATACCAAGTCTAATGTGTTCCATATCTTATTATTACACGGTTTATTCTCTGCTTTATCTTGTGGGTTAATTCACTTCATTTTCTAAAGGAGCAAAGTGGAGGTCACTGTCATGGCCAAGGTGATGTGGTCAAGACAGAAGATACGGACTAAGGAGGCTGTGGGCCTTCCGCTGGACTGCACCATGACAGGCCCTCATGTGGGTTGTTGTGCTCACAACTTTGACTCCTCCTGCCTCTTCCTTTTATTCTAGGCCTCTGTGCTGTTACTGCTGTAGGTCTCACTTTTCTACTGGTCTTCATCCCACTGGGCCTGGGAAAACTTGACTTCTTGCTGCTAACTGAGAAGCTTCATCAGGAGGCCCATGCTGGAGATGAGCTTGGCACAGGGCAACTGCACCTGGGTCTCAGAATAGTACAGTTTTAAAGTTCAAAGAACCAGAGAAATGAGTTGGAGCTGTGATTTAGCTGAGTTTCAAATTGATCATCCAGGATCACAGCAATTGGGAAGCAAAGTCTTGAGAGTGAGTAGGTACCTGTGCTAGGATGTGTCTCCCACTGTGTCTCCCCCTGGTCTGGTTATCAGTTGACATTAGGGTTAATGCAGGCACAGCAGAATCTGCAGCCGAAACAGAAGTGTCTGTTGCAAAATCACCTCGTTCGAAAATGTCTCCTGCAGGAATGCTTTCTACCACAGGACTTAAAGGAGCATACAATTTGGAGAAAGGACTCTCCTGAACATGCAGGTGATTTGATGTTGAAATGAACTCTCCTGGAGGTGTGCTGGTGAGGGTCCTCGTTTCTGAGAATGGAGGCCTTTTTACAAGCCTTAGTCTAGTGCATGGATTTTCCTGTGAGCTGCTCACTTAAGTTGATCTTGGATGTTGTTCAGTAGGCCACAAGAGAGTGAGTTTTAGCAAAGGGGTGACTTCTTGGGAGTGTAAGATAGTTGTAAATGTCTTCATGCTTTTAACTCTAGCATGTGATGTAATCGCTCCCCAGCAAGGGACCGTTCAGGGAGGAAGACAGGGTGTCTTCCCTTCCTCTGTGTGTAAGGAGTTTCTGGCCAAGCTCCAGCTCCCTTGACCTGGGTCTTCTGACTTTTCTTTCTATGGCCACTTCCTCTGAGAGTACGTGTTCTGCTTCTCCCTGAGGTTCTGTTTCTGCCTTTTCCTAGGCCCTTCAGGTCCTTCAGGCTCCTGTTCATTGTCCAAAATAATCTCCTCTAGGCTGTTTTCCCATCCACAAGCACTTGCCATTTTAAAAAGTAAGATTTTTATATTTCAATTTGAGACCTAAACGTCTGGATTGCAAAGTATGGCAGTTTTCTCTTAGTTCTAGTCCTCCGTGTTTTCCTGAATTTCTGCATCCAATCCGTTTGGCAGAAAATACAGCTGTTTCAATTTACTTTTGTAAGGCAAATTATTGGATGCAGATATAAAATAGGATCTCCTTGTATTGTTTTTCACATGACTCATTTATACATTTGAGAAATGCAGTCAAATGAATGCCAATAATACTGATTCTTCACCTTCTAAATTTCCCTCTGAGAAATACAGTAATATGTAATTTAAAGCATTAATTACATCATGTTTGTCATCACAGTGTAGCTGCTCATTCATGAAATCCTGCCAGTTGGTACCACTTGTTCTGAGGAAAATTTTTCAGGTGCAATCGACAGCTTGGTGCTGATATTCTTCCTCCAGGGCTGTAACACCTTCATGAATGCTCCTGCCACACTCCCTGAGGGTGCTTCTTCAGCTTCCAGAAAAGAAGAAACTGCTTTCAATCAGGAAGACTGATTGAGAACCCTTGGTCCATTCACCGTCACACAGCTCAGTCATATAATGTAGGGATCGGGAACTAGTTGAGTGCTGCCTAGAAGGGAGAAAAATAAATCCAAACTTAAACCTATGAAAGGAAAAATAGAAAAGACCTGTCTTGCTAAAATGGCTCCCTACAAAGAATATTCTGTAGCTGTCATTTAGGATAATCAATTGTCCAATATTCAATAAAGGCCCAAATCATGGCAAGCACTAACCTGCTCAGTAGCCTCTCTGCTGTTTGGCTGGGCTGTTCAAATTTACCTGACTTTTCTTTTCCACTGACCACTTTCTATGTGCGGGTGGCAAATGCCCCTTATAAGAAAACACAAACTGGTAATCCCAGCACTTGGGGGGCAGAAGCAGGAAGCTTGCTGTGAGTTTGAGGCTTGCCTGGGCTCCATAGTGAGCTCAGGGCCAGCCTGAACTACAAAGCAAGACCTTGTCTCAAAACAAAACAAAACACAAGTACAAGACAGTGGCTTATACCATTTTTCTGTCCTGTGGTGTTCACCTTTGGTTTTCTTAGGACAGAACCTGTACCTTGGTCCATAATGACAAGGAACAATATCATCCTAGACTGGGGTCTTGGAAACAATGACTCTGTAAGGTTTTGCATATAGCTTGGCCCAGATCATAGATACAACTATCATTCTCAATTGCTCCATCAGTGCAGTACCCTTGTGCAGAGAACAAATTGGACAACTATACGTGTAGAAACATTTTACCCTCTGCAGAGTCTTCTTACTCATGCTCTTCTGTGTGCACACACATATTTAACTTTGCATTTTCATTTGTTTTTGCTAGGAATCTAGATGTGGTTATGAATTGTTTATATTTTAACTTGAGAAAAATAATTTTTTATTATCAGTGGAAAAAATTTGCGGGTTACCCAAGGCAGGATGGAGTTGCTCTGTGACCACCCTTTGGAGCATAGCTTTCCTCATCTTTGCTGGCAGAATAAGGCTTTGCTGAGCTCCCTAGGGGAAGACAACTGGTTTTCAGGCTCCTCGTGGTGGAAATGCCTTCTCACAGTAGGGATATTTGTTGTATTACTGCTGATACTTGGGTCTTGCATCTTTAATTGCTTTGTATTTTCTGTCTTAAGTACATTTTATTCTGCTGCATGCCATATGTGGACCATATTTCACATTCTCAGCTAAGGGATTATGGCTGGCCATTTTTTTTTTTTTTGAGACAGGGTTTTGCTTTGTAGTTCAGGCTAGCCCTACCAGGGTAGCCTCAGACTCACAGCAATCCTCTTGATAAGGCTGGCCATTTAAAGAGATAACCCAAATGAACTTCTCTTTCTCTCCCAAGTAGTAGTTCAGCCAATACCAGGGCCCCACTTCATCCCTTCTCAAAACAGCTAGAGATCAACCATAAGGCCTCAAGTCAAGTAATGACTTTGCCGAATGGTCAGGGGAGAATCATGGTTATTTTACCAGTTTCTTGAAAAGTCACATTGCAGCTGACTGATAGGTATATGGTAGAACTTTAACTTTCCGTCTTATAAGCTACACACAAAAACTAAGATGCGTTGGTTGATCCCACTGCGTGTCATAGCACAAGAAATATAATTTCCTCCCTTATGAGAAAGAGTGTAACATCAAAAGTCCCACTCAAATACATGCACATTTTATTTTTATTCCCTTGATTACTAACCTTAATCTATACATGTTTATTAATTAATTTTATTCAGAAGGACTGTTTCTTGCAATTCCTAGGGAACTAGTTCCTGTCAAAGAAAACATTTTACTTTTCAAAAAATACCGAGTTGCCCCCAAAATTGAGAGGGCTAGGCAATGGAACCACCAAGATCTGAGGAGAGGATTCTGAGGTGACATTCCCATACCTCCTCCAAACATTAAAAGCATACATAAAGGCCCCACTTTCCTCCCTGTTGGTGCATTCCTCTCATGGAGTGAACCTACTGCTCCCTTTCAGTATATCAGTGAACTCTTTTCTGTCAGAAAAAAGTCATCCCACAGAATTTCACAAATGCTCAAAAGGATAGCTACAATGAAATCAATACTGTGACACATCATATTCAATCTGCTGAACCAAATAACGATCCAAAGAAAACTCTTAGAGGTAGGCAGAGTAAAATGACACACCTTTGGCAGGGCCAACATGAAGAATTATGACTGACTTGTTAATCACAGCTATGAACGTCAAAAGATGATAGAATAACATTTTTAACATGTAGACAGGAAAAATATCTGCCATCTTACTATTTTACACCTACCAAAAAATGCTTTGACAATGAGAACTTTTCTTCCAAAATATACTATTATAAAAGTGAAAGGAAAAGCCACAGACTGAAAGAAAGTAGTCATGATATATCTGACAAAGAACTTGGGTCCAGGGGCCGGAGAATTACTTCAGTGGTTCCAGCTCCTGCCTCACAAGTGCAAGGTCCTGAATTCGATCCTGGTAACCAAATACAATGCTGGGCATGGTGCCTCATGCCCACCAGCAATGAATACCACATATCACAGTGCTGGGGCGTGGTGGCTCACGCCTGTAATCCCAGCACTTGGGAGGCAGAGACAGGAGGATTGCTGAGTTCGAGGCTTGCCTGGACTACATGGTGAGCTTAGAGCCAGCCTGAACTACAAAGCGAGACCCTGTCTCAAAAAAAAAAAAAAAAAAAAAAGAACTTGGGTCCAGAATATGTAAAGAACTCTTCTAATTTGCAATACAATGAAAATAGATAAAAATATTTTAACACAAAACTTCATAAAAGTATGCATTTAAATAACTAGTGGATATAGGAGAAGTTCAATTTTTTTAGTTAAAAATGCAATTTTTTTAGTTAAGAAAATGCAAATCAAAACCACTAATTTACTCACTAGAATGGGTAAAATTTAAAAGACTAACACTACCAAGTGTTGGTAAGGATGAAGTATGAGTGATAAGAATGTAAAATAGTCTAATAACACTGGAATACATGTTGATACTTTCTTATATATTACCTACAATGACTAATCATAAGATCCAGTAATTCCACTGTCAGTTATTTATCCAAGGGAGGAAGAATATGTGTTTTAAGAGAGATCACAAACATTCATGGGAGATTTGTTTACAAATACAAAACTCTAGACACAATGTATGTGCTCATCAATAGAAGAAACACATTACTTAGAATGAAGGGAAAAGTTTCCAATGAAAAAGATAAAACTGTAAAAAAGAACAATATTCTCAAAATGGTACATATGTGAGTATATGTTAAATATAAATGACTTCTTAAAACAGCAATACCACCACTATCTTGTGGTATTTATAACATGGGAAATATAAAACCACAGTAACATAAGGGGTAAAGATGGGAGGTCAATTGTAAGGTTATAATTTTAAGGTTAGGAAATTAATATTGCCAGAGGTCAAAACAAAAAGTGAAATAGTAATAATTCTTAAATCATTTTTTGTACATTAAAAGTCTGTATTTTTCAGGAGACATGAAACTTTATTGAGAGAGCTAAAATAAAAATTTAGTTTGCGATTCATAAAGGAGTATTGAATCCAGTGGATAATATATTTTAAAAACTTTCTTATAATATAGTGTGTTTATTTGGTGTGTTTTAAATTTCTGTGTTTTTTAGCGCTGGGGATCAGACCCAAGACCTTAAGCATGCTAGGCAAGAAGACTACCACTGAGCTGTACCTGCAGCCCACATTTGAGCTTCTTGAAGCATTTTATACATTAACTAAGAGTGCAATGCCAGGCCCTGGGTAGGTGAAGCTGTTCTATTGGTGGATGTTACAGTGTAATTTATCGCTTAGCCCGAAGTGGTTATCTGACTTACTATAAAAACCATTTCCCCTAACCTTTAATCTCCCATTAATATCTTGAAATGGCACTCATGAATATATTTGGAATATATTTACACTGTGGTATAGTAATAATTATCTTAAACACAAATGATAAACGTACCAACCAAAAGATAGAGTTGGACAGAATCAATTAAAAGTACTATCCAATATATGCTGTCTATAACAAACACATTTTAAATACTTAATGCTAATAAAGGTTTGATACAAGGAAAACCCTGAAAAATCTTCTGTTTGCCCAAGTCAGTAACATTAGTCCAAAGCATTTGTAAAATCATTTGGCAAGTGACTTACTAATATCTAAAATCCAAAACAAAAACAATGTTTGTGCTGCCTAGTGTTGACATGACTGTTCTTTCTCAGCAATGTGCACATCATCTTTGTTCACAAGATGACTATTTTAGATCAAATTGTGATCTTTTTCCTACCCATGTGACTCCAATACTGGTACAGTAAGTTATTATGAAGGAGGTTTGAGACGTTTGATGTTAGAACAGAAAGTTAACTTCCTTATTCTCAGGAATATGACTACCACTGAAACAAGACTTTAATAATGTAGAGGAAAAAAATTATATTTTTTAATAAGAAGGAAGTAAATGAAATTAACCAGAGCCTCGGTGTGGTGGTATACAGTGAAATACTTCTATTCTTTTATCAGTAGTTTACTATGGAAAAAATGTGTCAAAAACTTTTACTACATATATTTATTTTACCTTATTCTAAAAAAAGTTTATTTCTTTACCTCCTTCCGGGAATTTTTGACCAACAGAAGGATTTATATTACCCAGTTAGTCAGAGAATAATCATTCAAAGTGTTCTATAGGAATAGAAATAACATTTTAATTAATTTCAAGACATTTATATGATTTTAGTACTGAAACTCACTTTTTGAGACAGGGTCTCCCAGGCTGGCATTGGATTCCTGCCAATCCTCCTGCCTCAGGCTCCCAGGTGCTGGGATTACAGGTGTGTGCCACCACATGCAAGGTACTGAAATTTGATGAAGTAATGAACAATTTAAAAAAATCAGTCTCAGTTTGGAATATAGAGGCCATAATCGAGTAATATACTAGTAAATATAATATACTCAGGACAAAATCAGAGGAAAGGAAAACCTCTCAGCACGAATTGATAGGTCTATCTACTCACTCATGGCCTTACACAGACTTATAAAAAGATTCCTGGAAGATGAGTTTGCCAAAATATTTTATTTCATTTTTAAGGAAAGCGATACTTTGCAGGTAGTTAGATATTCTGAATAATCCTCTCTACTTACTGCTTTTCTGTTTTTCTTTTTATTGCTGTAGTAAATTATGGGCAACTCTATGATGAGATTTTTGATTTACTTTTAAAGAAGATATTAGCTTTATTATTTATTTATTCTAGCAGATTTCTTCCATAAATACTCCATAAATATTAACGTATTTGATGGATGGTAAATATCTGATGAAAATGAAAAAACATTATGTCTGATGGATAGTGAGGATTTGACAACATTTTCTTTTATGATCTTTGTTTTTTATTTGTTTCTGATAGCAAAAGTGCAATTAATTAACAACACATGTCAGTAGAAGAAAAAAATATAGTATTAATGTCATGAGCTTTATATTCTTTCACTAGAAGTAAATACATCACTATTTCTAGAAGTTTATAGTTCTATGTTTTGAAGCATTCCTAAATTCAAATTTATTAGTAAGCTTTCTGTTGCTGCTAAAAATGATTTTCAATTGAATCAAAGATCATACTATTAAACTTGAGAAATGACCAATGTCACACCATCATCCCTGATGTGAAATATTGGGAAAATAAGATAGACCGAGGACTCACTCTCTATCTTGAACAGATTTCCAAAACTTATAAGTATTCGTTGAATGTTCATTCTGGTGATGGGCAGTGAGAGACAGAGACAGACACAGAGAGAAGAGAGAAAAGGAGAGGAGAGGAATGATGCTGAGAAGCAGAGGGAGGTGTGGGAAACACCAGAGACGCACAGATACAGAAAAGCAGAAGATAATCATCTCTCTCCATGAAGAGAGCGATAGAGTAGAATAATGGAGGTAGAACCTAAGGGGCAGCAAATGCTAGTTTTAAAATGGATTTTTGTAAATAACTTTCTGTATATATTTAGTCCAGATATTTCAAAATAAAATGTCCACTAATAAGTTAAACCGTAGATCTCAGTGACTTGCTCTTGAAGGGCGGGGATCCCTGTCCGGTTTTAGCATGCACATGAAAATGTAAATGATCAAAAGCCTCTTAGTATTTCCTCATGAATAAGAAGAATGAGCATGTATATAATATCTTGATTTGTAGCTCAGCTGTTTCTGGGTTCTTTCCCTGTGCCTGGTAGCATGTTAAGAGACAGATGGATAATATCTGGCCTATCCTTTACCTCAAACCTATGAGGTACCTGTTGTTACTATGTCCATTTTTTAATTTGAGGGACTAAGTTTTTAGAAACAGCGCCTTAATACAATTGAACTTCTCACTGAGAACGCTTTCCCTCTTTCAGTTGTTTCCTCCCTTAGGGTTCCAGCAAGGAGAAAGCCTCAGGTACTGGTGTGCTTTAACGCTTGTATAACATCTGCGTATCATTTTCTCTCTAGCTCTTTTCTTTTTCTTCTTTCTCAACAAAGACAGAGGCTCTGGAAAGCCATAGTTTGTAGCTAGGTTGCAACGACATTGTCTTGCTTTTATTTTATCTTCAAGTGATTATTATTTCTTTTTGTATGTCTGGTGATAAAAAAAAAAGCAATGAGACGTTTCATATATAGTAGTACCTCAAGATGCTTTGGAAGTTAAAAAAGATTATATATGTTATAAATATGTATATAAAATATATATTAATATATATTAATATAAAATAACAAAATAATATATAATGTATGTTATATTATATATACATATATAAATATATATACATGTTGCCTTATCTACGTGTGTGTATATATGTGTGTGTGTGTGTGTGTGTGTATATATATATATATATATATATATATATATATATATATATATAACGCAACATTTTTGAAGGTGGTAGACACATGAGAGCAGTTTGGGAAATAGTATGGAGTGTTCTGCTGTTTGAGCCATACTGACAAAAGTTCATACATGCTGTAAAATCCATTTGCAGTGGGGGACACATTTTCTGGAGAGTTTAGAATAAAATACGTATCACTGGAATGGGCAATACTTGAAATGATCAATGGTTCCGAAACGTGAGCTCTCGCATACGTAAACCTGAGATGATCAAGCCAACATCAATAATATCAGCATCTGTGATTTTTGTTTCAGAAAGAGAAATGAAAACTAAAGAAGAGGTTATTAAAATTTTAGACACATGTGTTAAAGACAGTTCCGAACTTTAGTTTGTGTGTGTTTGGGGGGGATTAACCCCAGGTTTGTGTATGAGGCAAGCACTCTACTCCTGAGCAACGGTCCCAGCCTGAACATTAATGTTGGCCTTTTCTTAGTGAGCTTTCAGTTTCCTCGAGAGGAGCAGCTCCTTCCCCTGAGTGCCTGCCACGCCTCAAAGACTGTGCTCAGTGCTCAGTGCTCAGTGCAGTTCCTCCCATTTTGAAAACAGCCTGTCTTAATCACTTTCCTCACTGCACAGACAAAAGGCCTGACACCTGCAACTTAGAGGAGGAGAGGTGGATTTTCTTTCTTGTTTTGGAAGTGTCCATCCTGGCGTGTCAACAGCACAGTGGAGGGGCTGGAGTGTTGGGAAGCTACCTCCTGCCTGGCAGCCAGAGAGCAGAGTGAGGTAAGAGCTGAGAAGGAAGATGGACCCTTCTGGGCTGCACCCCTAGTGGCCTTCAGCCAGATTGGAGCTTTCAGCAGCAAGTCGGCTTTAGCCCATTCGTTCATCATTCATAGAATGGGGCCGTTTTTATCTAATCCTTAACACAGCCATGCTCGGTCACACGGTATTAACTTAGTGACAGAGGAAGAAAATGGCTCAGGGAAGTTAAGCGACTTGTGGAGGATCACAGAGTTTACAGATGGACTCTGGGCTCTAAACTCCAACGGGATGGGGTCCTCCCTGTCAGCACTCTTTCCTCACCCTTCCTCCCTCCTCTTTCATATTTAACCTCACGTTCACTATTTCATCCCTCTAGCTTCTTTGTGGGTCATGCTTATCCAGCTCAAAGAATTTCCTTTATTTATTGCCATGCAGATCTGTTTCTGACAAATTACATCATTTACATGACAATCTTTATTTTATCTTAATTTTTAAAAGATATGCATTGCAGGATATAAAATTCTGGAAAGGTAATTTGTTTTTTCCTCAGAACTCTGAAAATGTGGTTGCATTGTCTGCTGGCAGCCATTGTTTTGTTGTAAGAAATTGCCTAAGCGAAATCATTACTCCTCTTTAGATAAATGTGTCATTTTTCCTCATAGCTATTTCAAGATTGTATTTTTTATTTTTAGGAGTTTGAGTATAATTTGCCTCATTGTGGTATCTCTATTTATTCTGCATAGGCTTTGCTGAGCTCTTTTTCATGAAATTTGCCAAATTTCACACCATTAATTTCCTATAAAATAACTTTTTTACCCTTTTCAATTTGCCCTTTATTCCTGGTATTCTAGTAGTAGTACATGTAGTGGATCACATTCCTTACTGTTTTCCCATGAATCACTGAGCTTCTGTTAATTATTAAAATGAAGAAAAAATTATCTTACTGAATATTGCATTTACTATTTTTTGATGGGGCCAACATTAAACACAAGTCTTTTCTACTCAGTTATATCCCACCCCTTTTTATTTTTTATTTTGAGACATAATCTTGCTAAGGCACTAAATTGTCCAGATTCATTTTGAACTCATGATCTTCCCGTCTCAGCCTCCTAGAATGTTAGGATAACAGGTTGCACCACCATGCCCAGATAGTCTGTTTTAAATGTCACTGGCCATTTGTTTCTGCTTTATGTATGGTTCAGCCTATACAGTGAATTTTATATTTTATGCAAGTATACTTCTTAGTTATGAAATTTTCATTTTCTTTTTTGAGGCAGGGTCTTGCTTTGTAGTTCAGGCTGGCCCTGAGCTCACTAAGTAAGTAGCCCAGGAAAGCCTCAAACTCAGCAATCCTCTTGCCTCTGCCTCCCAGGTGCTGGGATTATAGGAATGAGCCACCACGCCCGGCTCTATTTAGTTTTTTTTTTTTTAATCCATTTAGTTCTTTATATAGCTTCTACTTCTCACCAAGATTCCTCATCTATTTATTAGCACAATATTTCATTTCAATATTTGAATATATTGGGCTAGAAATTTAGCTCAGTGATGCCTTTTCTGTCTGGCAAGCACAAGGTCCTGAGTTTGATCCCTGGTACCACAGAAAAATATTGAATATATTTTTAGTAGACCCTACTATCCTTACCTGTTACTCCAATGTCTGAGTCTGTGCAGTGCCTGTTCCTTTAGATATATTTTTTTCTTGATTAGAGGTCACATTTTCCCAATTTGTCACATGTCTAGCAATTTTTATTATGTGGTGGGCATGATCAATCATATAATTTGGGGTATTTGAATACCCAGCTGTCTTCTAGAGATTGCTGAATTTTATTTTGACAATTAACTTACTGTATGAAGTTGAATAGCTCCAATCTACCAGTGCTGTAGAAATTGTTCTCTCCTTTGTCTTATGAAGTCTTATTTTGTTCTAGGTAATGTAGCCTTTGACCAGAGTTTCTCCATAGAAGCTTCTGGAACCTCTCTCTTTATGAAGGGGCTTCCTCTTTAGAACCCTGACCTGAAAGTTCTTCTTTATGTCAGCATAGCCATCATGTTGTTCAGGCTTCACCTTCCTTAGCCATTGTCAGGAAACTCCCCACACAGAAAATGGAGTAAATAGGGGACTTTCTCATATACATTTCTTTTTTTTTTATATTTTGGTGTTATGTTTTGTCTGTTTAAAATAATTATCTTTATATTTTCTTCAGTTTTATATAAAAAATTTGGCTAGACCAACCCATTACTAGTTACTTCATCTCTGAAAAAAACAAATTCTGCTTTCTTCTTCCTCTTCTTCTTTTTCATCTTCCTCTTCTTTTCTTCCTCCTCCTCTTCCTCTTCTTCTTCCTCCTCCTCTTCTTCTTTCCTCCTTCTCCTCCTCCTCCTTCTCTTTTTCTCTAAAACCCCTCTCCTGTTTCCCTACTTCTTTCTTCTGTTTAGAAAGGGGCTGCTTATGCTGGCATGTGCCCATAATCTCAGCACCAGGGAAGCTAAAGCTGGAGTATCACCATGAGTTTGAAGCCAGCCTAGACTGCATAGTGAGTTCGAGGCCAGCCTGAACTACAAAGTAAGACTCTGTCTCCAAAGCTTAAATGAATGAATGAATAAATGGTGGTATTACAGGAGGCTTATATTTGACATCTTTTCTACTTTCTGAAGCATGCCTCTATAATTCAGTATATTTATCGACAGAATGACCATTATTTGGACTCATTTAATATTATTCAAGTCAAAACATAATTCTTCTATGATCTGAAGCCTGTACTCATTGGTGGGGATTCTAAGATAAGCCTTCATTATCTGCCTTCAAAGAGCTCCCAGTCTGCTGGAAGTAAGGCACAAAGGAACTAAGGCAGGATCAGATGCTGTCGCAGGAACAGCTAAAAGATGGGAGAAGCTAACAGTGACAGAGAAAGAATCAGGGAACTTATAGACAGTACAGTGTTGGAGAACAGTCTTAGAGTAGCAGGAACGAGAGATGTTAAAGAGAAAAGCATTTCCAAGAGGATGGCAGCATACTACAGTGTGTGGTGATAGAGCAGCTGCAAGTGATACTTTTAGCATCAAGTACAACACTAGACCAGTATGGGAGCTGACAGATCATTAAATTAGAAAGACAGAGGTGGTCTCATCTTTTATAAATTTGTATTTATTAAGATATAATGGACA